>JAEANM010001927.1:0-25999 GCA_017656035.1 Myanophis thanlyinensis
AGCACATAAAAAATACATAAACAAAATTTAAAAACCAGTATAAAACAATTAAAGTAGCTGCTATTTAAAAATTTACTATTAAAAGTTAATTAAAATTAATTATAAAATTTAACAACCAATTAAAACTCTTAGAAGTTTTATTTTTGTGTTTGTGAGCTCATCACAGATATCTTAAATATGTTTACTATTACATATGCTAAAGCCTAATCATATATAAGTTTATATATGTAGGGGTTTCCTCCTCAATCTTACTAGTTTGGACTTGGGACTGTAACTGATTAGCTGGGTACTTATAGCAACCAGGATTTAAAATATACTTTCCAGCATTCCCCAAAAGTAAAAAACTAAATATAAAGCTGCTTATATTTCTCCACAATTGTATGTTCTGAGTTGTCCAATTAGGAAAATTTCAAGTCCAGGCCTGTTAAAATGAATTGAAGACAGAAAGTGCATTTCATACCTGTAATGTACATGAGTAATTGTTGGCCGCCTGTAGCCAAGAATCCATGTCTGAATGTCTATGGGCTCAGCTTTGGGATATGCAATAGTTGTATCTATCACCCATTGAAGACCTTTTGATTTACTTTCTAAAAAAGAAAATTACAGAAGAAAGAAAACCAAGAATAATGGTTTTAATAATTTTAATCACATATATCATAATTCTAATTTAACATTTCATTAATGTTAACATTCTAATAATTCATGCCTAAAAGATATCATATCCCACATACTATATTCAAAATGTTTACTTGGATAACAAATGGAGAATTCTCTTAATCTGCAAACTGCTACCTACATACATTGGTTAATTTTAATCAGTACTACACATCAAATACTAGATATAAAAAATTGACCAGATTTCTTAATAAGCCATGAAATAAATCAACACTGAAATGTAAAAGAAAATCCTTGCCATTCAAATGCTTTAAATATATTAAATGGTGTTTTATGTTTTTATTATTACATTATATTATTAAATTTGTTTGCTGCCCATCTTAAGGCAACTCTGTGTTAATGGAATTGTTCTAATATCAAACAAGTAATAATAGTGGCTAAAATATGATTTTGAAAAATCCATGAGCACTGGATGTGCATTATTTGCTTTCTATCAACAAGCTAATAAACCAAGCACTTAACTCAAGCAATAACTGCTAAGTGCTAAATGTATGTTTATGTAACCTTTCCAGGCAAAACAACTGACATCAGGCCAATAAGTAACTTTAAAGTGCTTGCAATTTCTAGTATCACTAGCTTAGCTCTAAAATCTATTTTCATACACAAGAATATACGAAGTTTGGGTCTAGTATTAAGAACTAGAACTTCCTTTCTCTCACTTCTGTTTGCAAGATTATTCTTGTAATTCTTTAATATGCATGGTCCTTTAGTAAATATGCCTTTGAAACTCATAACCCTTATGTTTAATAACTATTTAGCACAAAGCTGATTAATGTAAATGATACATTTCTTAATAACGATAATATTGTAATCTACATTCCACTTAAATCACCTATATGGTAATTAGACAAAAACCTTTACCTTTTACCTACATCACCTTGCAAGTCCTAGAAGGGTGGAGTTGACCCAGAGCCTGTTGCTGACCCAGAGCCTGTTGTTGGGGAAGGTATGTGTTGCAATAAAGCATTGTATACAGGTTTGCTATGATGTGATGTGTCAGGTCCTTGGAGAGCAAAGAAGCGGGGCTATAAACATTCCTCAAATTGAAATTTTCATGAATATTCTTGTCATAACATGAGTATAGTTATTTCACTACACCAGTATTGTACCATTTAGATACAGTCCGATGTGTATGGGAGGATAAAACATATTAATACAACTGATTTAATGCCTTAACAATAGCTACAAAATCATTTATTGTTAAAGTTCAGAATAGCTCTATTAATCTCATTTATCAATATTGGAACTGCTACTGATTTTCTGAAATCATCTATTCTTGCAGTGCCCAATGACCAAATGCCTATTCAATACAAAAGCCAATACTGGACTCTCTTGAGAGACTGGCTCAGCTGTGCTTCTTTCAAAATGTTGGCAGTGGGTAGCACTCAACAATAAATTAGGAGGAGGCAGACATTATAGGGATTTGTGTAGAAATTCATTAAAATACATCAAAAGTTCTCATGGGGTTATACCCACTCTAATTTAAGTATTATAACTACTTTAGAAACTTTTCAAAGTTACAAAAGTTAACTAAATAAAAATTAATACTGGTATTAGGAAATATAATGAGGAAGGATATTCAAAAGTGGACTACTATTATAATCTGTGGTAAAGTTAGTGGTAATGCCAAACTGCAAAGCTGTTACCAAAGCAAGTTATATGCTTCTTTTTGATTGCCATCAAGTCATTGTCAACTCTTAATCACAGATAGGTCTTTTCAAGTTCAGCCTAATCTGGCCTGCCAAATCTTCCAATGGTGCACTCATCACCATTACAGTATACTCAAATCCATTAACTTTGCTGCTAGTTATCCTGTTTTTTCGTTCCATTTTTTTTTCAGCATTAGGACTTCTCAGGGGATGTGAATCTTTCAAAATATGTCCAAAATATGATCATTTGACCTTGGTCATGTGTACCTCAGGTCAGAATTCTGAACTGATTTATTCTATGATTCATTTGTTTGATTTCTTGGGTATGCAACAGAAGTCTTTCCCACACCCAAAGCATCAGCATGTTTTCTACCCTGCTTCTTCAAAGTCCAACTTCCATACAATATTGCCAAATGATTTAAAACTTTTTTGGTGGAGACATGTCATAACATCTGAATATATTTTAAAAAGCCTGCATCATTATCCTACCAAATACTAATTTATGGCATATATCTTGATTGCTGCTTCCCTTGCTAGTTTGTTATTGATAGTTAATCCTAAAAAACAGAAATTATCCAGTATTTCAGTATCTTCATTTGATAGTTCTACAATTGGTTGCTATAATTGTTGTCATCAATTCGGTTTTCTTCAGATTTAATTATAATCCAATTTTTTCAATGTGCTCCTTACTTGCATTATTACAACTTCCAGATCATCTGCATTTTCAACCAGCATACTAGTATCAACTATAAAAGGTATTGGTGTTTCTTCCTTCAGTTTTAAAACTACACTTTTCTTCTTCCAAACCAGTTTCCTCTGAATATATTTTCAACACATAAACAGAATAAATAAACCGTGTCTCATTCCTTTGCCAATTTGGATTTATCCTATTTCATTATCTTCTCTCTGGATTGTGGTTACCTGACCGGTATATAGATTTTTCAGATTTTTTTAGTGTTAGATGTTCTGAAAATCTCATTTTCCTAAGGATATCCCACAGCTTGGCTTAAGTATCCTGTGGCTTTCTCGGTTAGCAATATTTATCAGCAAAGATGTGCTTGTTCTCTTTGGACGTTACTAAAGTCATTTGGAACATCTGACATCTCCCTTTCCATGTACGGCTCTAATCTTCATTGGATTATCCTGACTTTTTTTTTTTTTTTTTTTTGGGTGCTAGCATGCGAAATAAGGATATTGTATGATAGTATGGACATTTGGTTAAGCCTATATATATATTAACCTCTTACAATCTGTTGGCCACTGTGTTTTTTTTTTTCCAGATTTGATACCTTAGTTTGATTAAAACCTCTACTAATTTTTCTTCTTTTGCTTGCCTTATTTCTGTAGATATTCCATTAATTGCTATAGTTTTCCACTAAGCATGCCCATTCAATGTTGAAAACCTCTTCTTTGTTGGGAGATCTTTTGGAAGTGCTTTCTTGCTTTTCTGTGTCAACTTTGTGTAAGCCACTCAGTCACCTGAACTGTCACCTGTTGCCCAACTGTGAGATGGGCAACAAATTAAGACAGGCAGACAGAGAGAGCACTTCTTTTTTCAATGTTTGTAGATGCTGTTTTAATTCTGTTTCTTGTCTCTTCTACTTGATCTCTGAAATTCTTAAGTTCTTTTCCCGTATCTTTGTCTGCTTCAGCTTCTCTTCTTGTCAATTCCCACCATTTGTTTTAACATACAGGTTGCTTTCTTCTGTTTCTTGGTCTTTTACAAGCCTCTTTTCATACTCATCCTTAACAACTTCTTTATTTCATTTCGCAGTTCCTTGGTTTTCTAGCAATGAGGTTCAGGACTTCAAAGCAATTTCTTAAGTTCTCCTTGAAAATGCTGGGTATATGATCAATGTTGTAGTATAAAAATGGGCTGGTTTTAGCTAGACTTGGAACCTGCATAAAACCAGTTTGCAATATAGTCGATTTGATTTATGCGTACTCTGGCAATGTAGGTTGTTAGTTGTTTTGAAGACTGTGTTAGCAATGAAGAAATGATTGGATGACAGAAAAGAATGACTTTCTCTGCTTCTTTTCTATTTCCTAGGCAATACAGTCCAACTACATTTTCCTTCCTACCATTTCCAACTTTGACATCCGGTTTCCAATCATAAGCAACAGATGTTGTTTTAATTCTGTTTCTGTTCTGTTGAGTTCAGATTGCCCTTGACCATAAAACTAATCAACCTCCTTTTCTTCTGCATCAGTGGTAGATAATCTTCATATGAAAGTGTTGTCTGCAAAATCTAATTGATGTTATCTGGTCGCTGAAGCACTGTCTTTATTATAGCATTGTCTTTGTTATATCTTTCCTAATATGAAGCAGCACAATTTCTTCTTTGTTTTTCATGACCCGACCACTGAACGGTATGCTCCTCTTGCTTGCAGTCATCTATGCTTGCAGTTTTGAATTTTCTTTTCCTGCATGGTATCTTTCCTAACATTTGCCATATAGATACTTCAATAAATATGGCAGATAAAATCCAGAGATTAATTAGTTTCAGGAAAGAGCACAGTAATGGCTATATCTATTCAAAAAGCTGTAGACAAGAATGATTTCAATCAAAAGAGAGCTGGAAGGGACCTTGGAGGTCTTCTAGTCCAACCCCCCGCTCAAGCAGAAGACCTTATATCATTTCAGAGAGGTGGCTGTCCAGTCTTCTCTTAAAATCCTCTGGTGATGAAGCCCCAACAACTACTGAAGTCAAGCTGTTTCACTGGTTAATTGTCCTCAATGTTAGGAAGTTTCTCAATTTCAGGTTGCTTCTCTCATTTTTAGTTTCTATCCATTGTTTCTTGACTTGCTTTCTGATGGTTTGGAAAATAAATTGACCCCCTCTTCGTTGTTGCAGCCCCTCAAATACTGGAACATTGCTATCATGTCACTCCTAGACCTTCTTTTCTCTAGACTGGCCATACCCAATTCCTGTAACCTTTCTTCATATATTTTTGTTTCCAGGCCCTTAATCGTCTTAGTTGCTTTTCTTTGCACTTTTTCCCAAGTCTCAACATCTTTTTTGTAATGTGTCAACGAAAACTGGATGCAGTATTCCAGGTGTGGTCTTAGTAAGGATTTATAAAGCAGTACTAATACTTCATGTGATTTTGATTCTATGCCTCTGTTTATACAACCGAGGATTTTATTTGCTTTTTGGGTGCTGCCGCACACTCCTGGCTCATGTTTAAGTGACTGTCCACTAGGATTCCAAAGGTCCCTTTCACAGTTGTTTTTGAGCCAGGTTTTCCCTAATCTGCACTTGTACCTTTGGTATTCGTATTTGGTATTTGATATTCATACAAGTTTCATACTATATGAAACTATAATGAAAGCACAATTGTGGGCTTTCAAAAATCGGGCACAGAACAGGCTGGGCAGGATTGCTACAACTGCTGCTGCTTCCATAAAACAGAGGTAGTCCTTGATTTACATCCATAACTGAGCCTGGAAATCATGAGGGTCATTAAGCAGGTCAATATTTGACCTTTTTTATGACCATTTTTGTTGTGGTTGTTAAGCAAACAATGAAATAATTATGCAATCCCATTTTTGCAAGAAACTATAAGTAAACACTGTTTTCCAGCAAAAAATATTGTAAATGATAATGATATGACTGCTGGGCATGCCAATGGCCATAAATGTGGGCTGGTTACCCAATCTTGTAGAAGAGTCCTTTGAGTCTTGAAATACTACTTCATGGTGATGGTGGGGGTGGGGGTGCATAGATCAAGTTACAAGAGATACCCAATTCTGATAATACTAGAAAAACAACTACGTTTTCTCTTTAGCATTATGATAGGTTTCAGCTGTAATACCAGCCTATGGAGGACCTATAGTTTTGAATCGTCTAATGACATCTCAGGAAAAAGAAGAAAGATAAGCACTTATATTTAGAGGTTCCTCAAGAAAAACTATAAATGAAGGGGCTAAAATGTTTAAGGACTCTCAGTTTGCTTACTTAAAGAAAATACAAATGTGTATCTACTTCAGAGACTGCTCCTAATAGGATTTTTACAGTTTTCAGTGTTGCTTCTCTTGAGAATTCTCCAAGTTCTTGCTTCCTCTGAAAGCAACCAAATTAGCCTATAGAGATTTGAATGGAGCCCTGAAGAGTGCAGGATGCCATGTATCTATTTCTCTGAACAGGTCATTTTTCTCTCATGGCTTCTTGCAGTCAGAGGTTGCCAAGAACAATATTGCCTTAATATTTCATATGAATACACCATGAAGCATAGTTGCTTTCACTCAAGTGTGAATACAAATCCTCACAATACCAAGCTCAAAAAAAAGAGGGGGAAAAAGAACAGAAGAAAAAATTTGCAATGCTAAATGAAGTACCGTTACAATTCAAGTATATTTAGTCACAAAGTGTGCATGTAGCAACCAAATAGAAAATGAATGCAAATATGCATGCTTGGGGGGTGGAAGGGTGAGTTAAACAATATAGGTAGTCCTCAACTTACAAGAGTTCATTTAGTGACCGTTCAAAGTTACTGATTCATATTTATGATGGTTGCAGTGCCCCTCTGACAAGCAAACTCATCGGGGAAGCCAGATTCATTAAACAACTGTGTCACTAACTTGACTGCAGTGTTTCACTTAACAACCATGTTACTAATTTAAGAACTGCAGTGACTCATTTCACAAATGTGGCAGAAATTTTA
The DNA here is from genome assembly GCA_017656035.1 of Myanophis thanlyinensis. Classification (NCBI taxonomy): domain Eukaryota; kingdom Metazoa; phylum Chordata; class Lepidosauria; order Squamata; family Homalopsidae; genus Myanophis; species Myanophis thanlyinensis. The sequence continues at coordinate 6,990 of JAEANM010001927.1, forward strand.
AAATGGGGCAAAACTCACAACCAATTTCTCACTTAGCAACATAAATTTTGGACTCAATTGTGGTTTTAAGTTGAGGACTACCTGTACATCTGAATATCATCATTATGAACTTCTTACATATAGAACCTTTGGAAGACAGAAAAAATAACTGGGTTATTATAGTTAAAAATATAATTCTGCAACCACCTATTAAATTGACTTATATAATAATCTATATACATGTAATGAAGTGTGTGATTCAATTAAGCTCCCACATTTTAATATTGCATTTAATATATATTTATTTGTTATAGTTATAATTGTTTTATGTTTTTATGATGTACATCGACTGAAATCATGTGCTGAAATGGATGGCTATAGAAATCAAATGAATAAAATAAAATTAGAAATATACATAACTATTATGAATAGAAAAGCAACAAATGAGAAGACTAGTAGCATCATACGGTAGTAAATGAGGTCCACAGAAGCCATTTATTTCAGAAAATGGCAAAATTAATAGATAGCCAAGGCTAGAAAGCTGTCAGATTAAATAAAAAGATAAATTGGTTTGATCTTCACATAACTATTCTTGTGTAACTTTCCATTAAAAGTAGCCTGCTTATTGAACCAATAAGAAAAGTCAGAAAATATTTCCTCTAATTAAAGGTGTGGTTTTATTTGGTTCTGTGATTGTTGTTTCTATAGGACTGGGAAAAGTTAAAAGCAATGCCAATGGATTGTTTTTCAAAACACATGGATCCAATTTAATTTTTAAAATCTAAGTAATGTATTTATTATTAGTTCTATGTTAGAATCTCTGTAGTAGCCGAAACACTGTATATATTGTTTATTAATGCATATAAGTACAGGTAGTCCTCGACTTACAACCAGTCACATAGCAACTCTTTGATATTATAATGGGCCTCCAAAAGCTACTTTCGACCAAGTTACATAATTCCAAAGCCACTCCCCCATGGTCATGTGATTGCATTTTGGGCACTCAGCAACTGGCCACATTTACAGGCATTTGAAGTGCCCCATGGTCATGTCACTGCAATTTATGATGGTTTGCTCAAAAACAATGTTTACTTCTGGTGTCTGGAAAAAACCAGCCCATAAGTGAACAATAACAACTGCAACTTTGCTTAATAATAGTGACATTTGCTTAATGAGTACTGTAAAAAAGACTGTAAAATAAGATCTAGTTCCATGGTGATCTACTTTATGACCATCACAATTTATGAATGTGATTGCCAGGGTCAATTACAGTCATAACTCGAGGACCGCTTGTATTTTGTGGCAAATTTTGTTCCTAAGAAGGATACTGCCTATTATTATTTTCGTGATGGTTTATACTGAGAATCATAAAGGGGTCCACAGAAATGTGTGAATGTCAAAAACTGATCCCAGAACTGAAACTTGACAGTTTGGTGTGTTGGGCCCTGGTTGTCATAAGCTCCACTTGAGGCCTGCTTGAATGAAAAGCAGTATGAGGGATTGAGGCTATCGTTGTCTGGATCCCTTTCTTCCTACAGTACTTTAACCACCGAAGATGCAGTAAGCAATGTTATAAACCTATTCCAGGCGGCTTTGACTCTGCATGTGAGACTAAGATGGTCTGAATAGAGTTTGTGTCTTGCAAGTTTACCATTGAACCACAAAGTGTATATGTTGTTAGTTCTAGAGATGAATATAAGCTCCTAAACTGAGTAATACTAACTGATCTGAATGGAAAATTATTTTTATGGTGGCCTAAGTGGAAGTATTCAGATCTTCTGGTATCTGGTAACAAAAGGAAAAACCAAAGAAGCGATGCCAGAATTTTCACCAGACACTTTTGGGTGTGGTCTCTACTGACAGATTTTGTTAGTTGATCCTGTTTCAGTAACTGCTAGTAACGGCATTCATCTTCCCTCATGGTAAAAGACTTGCTCTATAAGACCCCATGGAATTGCAATGGCCTGAGATTGGAAGAGAAATTGTCAGCAAAGACCACCTGCCTTAAAATTGAACCTATTAGCCTTCAGAAAATGGATACTTCCATCTGTTACCTTCCTCCATTCCCTCCACTCCCTGGAAGGACTAAGAATAATCTTTCACCCAAGGAAACAGCACAGGGAACCTCTAACTGTTATGCTGCAGATTCCAAGGGTGCTCCCTGAAGAGAGTTACAAGGAGTACTGCCTTTATAAGTTCCGTTTAAGATACTATTCAAATTCCAAATCTCCATGCAAGGTCATCTAGCATAAAGATGATCTTGATGGAAATATGCAGGAATCATTACCTAGGCAAAAGAAGCCAAAATACTTTTCAAGTTCAGAGTAAGGCGATATCATTTGGAAGCGGCTCAGGGAGATGCCTCTTAATTAGCTAAAGTACAAAAGATGGAGGAGGTACAGTACAATCAGCCTTGCAAGATGCTGTTTATATTGCCAATCTCAATAAAGATAGTTTTAGCCTTCCTCTGGAGTTGATTTTCTGATTCATCTGCCAGAAAGCTTTCCTGAAGTACCTTAGAAGCTACTTAAGACTTCAGAGTTCATAGCAGTAAAGAACATTAGAACAAATTTAAAAAAGACATTATTGGGTAGCTTAATAGTGTTGCACAGCTTTGGGTAAATATGAAATTTACAGCATATCACAAATGCCAATTTATACAAATTGTTGTGTAATTATACATGCAATACAGTACAGAATAAAAACCTCAGACTACTTTTAAGAGTTTGATCAGATAGCAGTTGTTTCATAAATATTCAAAATGTTCATACCTGATACAGGAATCTTTTCACCCGCCAAAGTTCCATTTTCTTGCTGAGCTACCAGATTTTTCAGTATAACTTGTGTGGCTCCCAGTCTTGGCAGTGTGACATATGTAAGAAATGGCAAATTGTTTTTCTTGGCAAATGCCTGACTGGTTTCTCTTCTTTTTCTAAGAAAACCACCTTCTGGAAACAATACAATCCACTTGCGACTACGGCTCCTGTAATATTTTTCTAGATGTTCATGGAGGAGTACAAGCTGCTGGTCACGATAAGCTTTTCCCTAAAATGGAAATGACAAAAAGAATACTTAATAAAATATCAGAATAATCTCTATTTTCCTATCCAAACCAGTTATTTTTACTGAAAAATGTCAAACCAATTTGTTTCCAATAAATTATGAATTTAGGAAATAAAGGAAACATGAAATTAATATATAAATAAAATTTTTACAGGACTTGTTTCCTTTTTCAAAGCTAGGTTCATACATTGCAGTAAGGTATAATATGCTTTTGTTTGATTAAAACTCAGTATGAAGTATAAACCAGTATGTACGAATTTTTAAATAAAATTACATTGTATGATGAGCAGTCCTTGATGCTTTCTGATCTTGATTGTCTTCTTACAGATGTTTCATTACCGAGACTAGATAACATCATCAGTGCTAGTAGGGAGTGGGATTTGCTCTCAATTCATATTCTAGTGTTTTGAGCCCTGTCAGTGTTGGTGGGGGTGATCTTAGAGGTTGGTGTAGAATGGTCACAATTTTCCAGTTGAAACTACAGGTATGTCCATATGTTGTGAAACTAAAGAAGTTATTTTCATCATATCTGGATGATGATGGATGCTTTATGATGATGGATCCCTTTGCCTGTTTTTCCTACATAGAAGCTTTGCAGTCTTTAACTATACTGTAGGTTGTATATGACTCTTGTTTTTTCTTCTGGGGCTGCTCAATCTTTTGGTTTACTTAGGATGTTTTGGAGAGCTTTAGTTGATTTATTTGCTGCACTGATGCCATGCGGTAGTAATTGTCCGTTAGAGGTTTCTGAGATGATTTTGACATATGACAATGTTTTTATTTTGACATATGACAATGTTTTTATGGCTTTTGTTGATTGTGCTATATTGGGTTGAATAGTCAGTGCCCAAGATAATTTAAAATTATCTCTTTCCTATGCATTCTTCTAAGTTTCCTAGCATTAAAGTTCAAGTTAGCAGATGGGCAAAGATTGAATCACTTCTTACAAAAAGTATCTTATTTCTACAAATGATCTTCTGTACACTGAACTTAAGCATGAAGCTTCAATTTTTAGAAATAATTCTCCCCCTTCCTTACCCTAGAAAAAACATCCAAAACCTAAAATAGCATCATGAGATGAGCTTTATGTTAAAAAAAAATAGTACTTTTAATCTTAATTTAAAAAAATAAAAAAGTGAACACAGAATTTTGTTCAGCTTGGTAAATAAAACCAATGTAATCAGCCTTATCATTTCATAAACTTGTTACACACTAATCCAGTTCAAAGTAAACTTCCCAGAGAACAGGCAATCAAATTAGATTTAATTATTTGTGAATTAATTATTCTTCTATTACTCCATGTAGCCCAAAAAGGTAAGACCAGATTAAAATAAAACAATGCCACATGGATCAAGATTTTTATTGTAAAGTATGAGTATGTCCTATTTTTATCGTCACGTGAGCTAGGGAGGGGCCTGCTTGTCATGTTTCTTCTCTTATCTGACCATTGCTATGGTACTGACTCTTCCTCCTGCCTTCAAGGTCATTCCCTATGTCCTCTACACTCCCCCTTTGACATTATCTTATTTATTTGGGGATAAATCCAATCAAAATACGTTTCTGCTATTATTTCCTTTGCTGCTAGCATTATAGCTAATTGCTAAGTTTTCCAAGCTCAACAATTTCAAGCCAAAAGGAAATTAATATTCAAAGGCTCTAAAGTGTGTACTTTTCTTTTCACATTTTTCCTTAGAAACGTGGAGTGATCAGAAACGGAAGAAGAGAAGCAAAAATCTGTTTTAGAACTGAACTATACCTAAAGTAGAGTAGGAAATAGACATCAGAGTTTGCAGAGCTATGATCACTATTTCGAACCTTATGGTCTGGATCTAGCCTACTTCCATTCTTCTGCTACTCCCTAAGATAGTCCTTTAGGAAATGTAATTTTTCAACTCACTTTCTTTCTCCAAGGACCATTTTTTTTGTCTTTAATTTATAACCTACATGTTCACTTTAATCCTTTTGAAGTTAATATGGCTGTTTGTCCTTATCACTTTTTTCTGTCTTTCACTTTCTTTTTCTGCAAACATTGTTGAACAGCAGGAAATAAGTTTCCAAAAAGCAGTACACTGCATCTGGTCAGTAGTATTCTCTGAAATACATAGGGTTGATTGTTGTCTGTCTAATAATGTATATTGTATCTTAGAATTTGCTAAATGAATAATTAAGTAAAGGTATTTGCAAAAGTCTATAAAACTACAAAAGTCACATAATTGGGATTCTTTGCCTACTTGTTTACTATGCAGATCAAATTATAAATTAAGAGATTTATATGATTTATAAGGTAGACAGAATTATGGTAGATGAATTTTACAGCTTAAACAAACCTTTCCAGATCTGTAATTCTATGAATAATATAAATGTTTTCTATATCAATGATACATTAAAAATAGTAAACTCGTAAGATAAGTGTGCTTTACAGTTTTTAAAAGGAGTTGCTCAGAGTTGTCCGAAAGGTGGAAAGTTATACAAATGTTTTAAATAAATATGTATGGGACACACCTGGCATACAGAGAATTCATTCAGACAAAGCCAAAATATGGATTCATATTTAGTTTAAAAAGTTTTTGTTCCTATCTCACATTAGATTAGAAATTTGTGGCAAACCAAGTACTCCAATCCCAAGAAAAACATAGTTTGCTGTAAACATTGTATTTCTAAGTGGGTGAACAAAATAAATGGCACATGTCTATAGTACACCAAACCAGTATTCTTAGTAATTACTGTGTGTTTCTCCACATTCTGTTAAAAATTTTCATTATTTGAAATAGATTTCAATAGCACTTAGATTTATATACTGCATCATAGTACTTTATAGCATTCTCTGGGAAGTTTACAGAGTCCGCATGTGACCCGTGCAATCTGGGTCCTCATTTTCCTGACCTTGGAAGGATGGATGGCTGAATCAACCTTAAGCACATTACGACTGAATTCTGGGTTGTGGGCAGAGTCAGCCTGCAATACTGCAATTCTAACCACTGAGCCACCAAGGCTCTTAATATACACTGACGATCAAAGCAGGATACAAACAAATATTTAACAAAGTAGATTTTACTATTAAAATATTTGTAATTCTTGCCTGTCTTATAAAGAAGTCTCCATGAATCAGAGATACAATTCCAAAATTTGTGTATTTAAATATATGATCCATCAGCCACATCATCTGACGAACAACCTGTAAGATTGAGATAAGAAATAATGTGCATTCTGCATATAAACAAAACAAAAATCAGAGATAGATTTTCTGTTCCATAGAAGCAAATGTATAAAAATACAAAAATATTTTTTCTATTAAATAGAAAACTGAATATAAATTGCATCCTTACAGATAATGTAAATTATGTTTTTACTAAAAGCTTATTAGCTTTCAAGAAGTATTTACCAAAGCAACATTCTCTCAGTATGTTTCTCCTTCTTCCTAAAATCCTCTCTTTCACGTTATATAAAATCAACAGATAGCCATTTCTTCAATATCTTGGATAAATCATATTATTTAAAACCCACTTTCATTAATTAACATTTTTGAAGTTCTCACACAATTTTTATTTCTATACGAGCATTTTTTTTTATTTCAGGTAAGAAAAAGCAAGAGACTGCAAAGCAGACGTGTAGATGGTAAACAGGATTTGTAAAACTGTATTAATTATTCAAAAAATATACTACCCAATAATACTTTTTAAGATCTTTAAACCTTTCTATTTTAGAAAGGATTTCTTTAGAATGTTGACTTAATTTTTAAAATGTTTGTAGATGTACAAAGTTGACAAAGTTAAAGTTATTCTTGTATTATACTCATCACATTCATTTAAACATGCCATTATATGTTCTCCATTTTATTTGTCCCATTTTGAATGATATAATTTTTATGTTACAAAAATAAAACAAGAAAAAACATGAGGACCAAATTAAAGTATCTAATTGCCATAGCCTTTCCCAATTTAAAAATATACTCAACTTTATGAATGTCATTAAATTAAATTAAATTAAATTCAATCAGTACTTTTGAATTTTCTTAAGTTCAAAAATGGGATGGGTGAAAGAAAAAAAAAGAACCAGCTGAATTAGATGAAGACAAGATGAAAATATCATAAACAGGACTCGGGGATTGAGGTTCAACCTCTTGGATAAAATTGCATTCTCCTTAAAAGATCAGAACCTGTGTGAGAATGTTTCTTAAATCTCAGCTATGAGCGGATTCTTTAGTGATAGTGACAGGCAGAAAGGAGGATCTTGCATAAACCTTCTAGTGTACCAGCTGCATCCTTCCTAAGACTGACTGTCTTGACTGCTTGACTGCTTTTTCATGCTCTCGTTATATCCCATCTGGAGTGCTGAAATATGTTCTACTGGGAGTTACAGTATCCTTGAAAAATTTGAAATTTTAAAATTTGAATTTTAAATTTAAATTTGAAATTTTAAGTTAGTAGAAAATTCTATGGTGCAAGATAGGGATTCAAATTATGCCTCTGCTGAAAGATCTGTACTGATAGTCATTTCCTTACTGGGCACAATTTTAAGCTGTACTCAATCAACTTTATAGTCTTTAAAAGTTAAGACTGTAGTTGCGTAAGGGTCAATTTCACCTATTACAAACTTCTTGTATTTGTAAGATCAGAAATATAGGTCCTCTTAAATATATCCATACTATCAAAGATTCATGTTTTTAGCATGTGGGAGTGGCTCTTCTCTTTCTATGGCACTCACTCCCTTAGTATTTATTCCTGGCCCCAATTCTCTTAGGGTTTAGGAAATTTATAAAGATGCATGCCTTCCATCAGACTCTTAACTGTCCAATGATTTGATTATTTTGTTCTTTAAATGTTTATTTTAGCTTAAATGCAGGTAGTCCTCGACTTATGAACACAATTGAGCCCAACATTTCCATTCCTCAGCAAGAAAGGTTGTTAAATGAGTTCTGCCTCATTTTACAACCTTTCTTGATATAGTTGTTAAGTGAATCACTGCAGTTGTTAAATTAGTAACAAGACTGTTAAATGAATCTGCCTTCCCCATTGACTTTGCTTGTCAGAATGCTACAAAAGGTGACCCCAGGAAACTGCAATGGTGATAAATACATATCAGTTGCCAAGCATCTGAATTTTGATCACATGGCCATGGGGATGCTGCAATGGTCATAAGTGTGAAAAATGGTCAGAAGTCACTTTTTTCAATGTCATTTCTAACTTCAAACAATCACAAATGGTTGTAAGTTGACAACTACCTTTACTCAAATTTTTATTTTTATTTATTATCATGGCTGTACATCAGAGCAGGTAGGTATGTAGGGATAGACAGAGACAGACACAGACAGACTTTAATACTGCCTGACCTAATACCTGCCACAGCACAGACATGTAAATAAGTTGAGAAGACACAGAAATATAAAATATGATTAAAGTATTGGATGGGCATAGGTTTTGTGCATGAGTCTTCTAATGTTATACTTCTGAAAAAAGTACCCTGATTGTTCAACAAGTACAGTATATTAACAATATCTATCAAAGTAGCATACCGTGCCTTTGTCTTGAAGACACATCATCAGAGTGCAAATATCTCCAGTTGCTTGATGGTTCACCAGCATCAAAGCTTCATCTTTTGAAACTGTTCTAATATCATCTCCCCATTCCATGACTGTGCAAAAACAGAAGAACAAACTTGATTAAAATAACGATCACATGCAAATTTAAAATAGATGAAAATAACTCAGGTTTCACAGGTATTCCAACAGATTACAACACACTGATTTGTAAATTTGGATTACTTCAAATATAACACACGAAATACAAAAAACAAGAGACTCATAAAAATAAGATAAAATTAAAATGTAGTAATCTTGCAGTAAAATTTTTAAATCCAAAACAAATACCCTAGGTTTTTTATTTTTAAATTTGTAAATTATTATGTACTATTTATTGAACATGTATTGAAACTATCTTTGAAAATAAGTAAAACAATTATAAGGCAAGAGAAAATAAAGGCTTATAAAAATGAGGCAAAATTAAAATGTAGTAATCTGGCAGTTAAATGTCTAAATCCAGAACAAATACCCTAGGTTTTTTATTTTTAAATTTGTAAATTATTATGTACTATTTATTGAACATGTATTGAAACTATCTTTGAAAATAAGTAAAACAATGATAAGACAAAATCTCTTTCAAAGTGAACTCAATACCTGGTGATTTCATGATTATGTTTTTGTAATTTTCAAAAATTTGAAATGATTTACCATTGCATTCTTCTATTATCATTATTTCCTTAATTTTCTAGTCTGATATTTTTCATAAGTCTCCCAGTCAAATACCAATTCAGCCTGGACAAAAATGGCAAGGATGTTACAATGCTTCAGTTTTTAATTCAAGCATTCATATTCTGATACCAAATGCTTAACACTTAAAAACACAGATGAATGATAAAGATCTATAGTGAAACCTTTTCCTTCATAGACATATGAAACTGTCTACAAATAATACTAATCATACAAAAATATAGTGTACCATGAAATCTCCAGTCACAAAAATTCAACCCAGATAGTTATATTATACCCCCCAAAATGGGTCAATGTTCATTAACCATGGATAAATGTCATGTGATGATAGCCCATGACTGAGTAGGGCATGCAAGGAGAGCTGCAAAACCTAACACTAAAATTACCATGGAGCAATTATGGGTTCTCATTTTTATTTTCAGAATTAAAATCCACTCCCTGATGATGGGACATTTTGTGGTTTTCCTACTGTGGTTTGATACTAGCACTGATCCAATACTAAAGCTTGCTAGTTTTCTTGCAGAGTACAGAGAATCATGCTTGAACAATTCAGAGTATCCATTTGTGAATTCTCCCATATGAACCATCAGCCTATTGTATATATTACTGAAATATTAGCTTCACGTCATTATTAATGAAAGGAAAAAACCTTGGAATACCCAACAATATTCCTAGCGATGTAGAATGATCTCCATCAAGAGTTCCAATAATAATGTAAAGCTCAGTTATCTAGGAAAGCTCAGGAATTTCAATTCCTAAGTGTTTCTATAAAATAGTCTGAACTCATTTTAACTACACTCTGGAATTTTTACATAGGATTCTTTTACTACAATATGTTCTACAGTTGCCTCAGTTCCCTTAATATTTAATTTTATTGTCTGTTCAGTATAAGATTACATTCAACACATTGGAGGCTACAAAATGTTCCTAAGAAAAAATGCAGTATGGAAAAGAATCATAATTACGCACTTCCCAAAAAATTAGATTAGGTCTTAAAATTGAAAAAAAAATATCAGCAGTAACTGATAAAAGTAAGAAAATATATCTGTAAATAATTATCAAGTTTTGTACTTAATAACAGATCATGATACGTTATTAAGAATTCTAAATTTCTGAAGCTTGCTATGGAGGGAATAGTCATCCTAAAAGAACATGAATTTCTTCTACCAATTATCTTGAAACCTCTGTAATAAGCAAAACTAAAAACTTGTTGTGCATTGACAATAAAGGATTGAATTGAATAGGTTATCCCTCTACAGGTATTACAATTATATTTTGTGCCTTTTGATAACTCACCACGTTATTCAAATTAGTAATATTCTGTGATCAAACTGTAAGTCTTTTTGATAATTGAGAAATACTTTGAAAACAAATTCTTCAAATTTACTTTTGAGAAATAAAAATGTACCTAAAAATTAGAACACACTAAAGCCTGAAGGCTATGATACAATCCATGAATTGTGCCCGTAGACAGCTACAGAAGTGAAACTTCAAAAAACAGACTGTTTGAATATTTGGAAGATAAGGATGAGAAAGAACAACATAGTCAAGGTAATCAGTGGTTCACCATAGTCCACCACGCATTATTTACTTCCTGTATTCTTTTTTTTATCTTTTCATTAGAAAGCACAAGTAGAAATCAATATTAAAGTATTATTTAAAAGCATTCTCACAAAATATGTTATGTAAACACACAAAAAACAAGATCATCAGACTTCAGCTTAAAATACAATAAATATTACAAAGGTTTTTTTCCTTCTCTCCTGCAACAGAAGGTATTCAAAGCAATTACAACACTAGAATGCTATTTCTATCAACTGGTAAGAGAATAACATTTGAAGTTTTTAGAAAAGAACTGGTCAAACTATCCAAATGGGCTACTACTGAAATGAAAGACTATTTTTAAAAATAAATGTGGGAATAAAATTAATAGCCTGAAATATTTCAGATTCCAGTAACCATCTTTGAGAAACAGCACATTTATCCTGTTATTTAATTTTCATCCAAATTAACATCTGTATAACAGGGTAGAAAAATATGCTAGCAAACTAAGTCACTGTTCCTTAACTATAAAAACAAATGTAACAACTGAAATCACATTTTATTTTCATTAGTTGGTTGCATGAGAATTTTCTGGGAATAACATACAAATTCAAATTCAAATCTTTACTGTCAATGCACATGTGTGCAGTGAAATTGAATGAGCTTCCCTCGATACAATCACACAAAGCACAGAATATATCTCCAGACTTATAAACAAATCCCTAACCCCAGGAAATACCGGAGACTAGGCATACATTTCCATATACATACATACATACATACATACATACATTATTCCACCAGTATGTACATATTGCATGTTGCACTGGCACTGTGAGTCTGTTGTATCAAGTCTAGTCATCGTGTTATGTGGCATTTAGAAGTCGGACGGCCCATGGATAGAAGCTATTTTTCAGCCTGCTTGTGCGGCTGGCTATGCTTCTATATCTCTTGCCCGAGAGAGAAGTATGAAGAAGTGCTGTCCAGGGTGAGAGTCATCCCTGAGAGTCATCCCTTTCTCACTCTGTTGAGAAAGCAGGACCTGGCAATTTCCTCCAGTGGGGTTATGAGACAACCCATGATTTTTTGTGCTGTGCTCATTACCCTCTGTAGTGCCTTCTTGTCTGCGGTTGTTAAGCCAGCGTACCATACAGTGACACAGTACGCAAGGATGGTTTCTATTGTTGACCAGTAGAAGGAAGTCATCAGCCATTGTGTCACCTGGTTTTTCCGTAACTCTTAGGAAATGGAGTCTCTATTGGGCCTTCCTGACCACCTAGGATGTGTTACTTTTCCAGGTGAGGTCCTACCTGAGGTGCACTCCCAGGAATTTGAAGGAGGAAACACACTCCACGCTCTCCCCCTTGATATAGAGTGAAGCAGGTTCCTCTCTCTGTTTCCAAAAGGCCAACACTATCTCCTTAATCTTGCTGGTGTTTAGGTACAGATTGTTTTCTGAGCACCATGTAGTTAGCTTCTGGATTTCTTTCCTGTATGCTGTTTCATCCCCTCCTGTAATAAGGCCCAGCACGATGGTATCGTCTGCAAACTTTATTATATCAGATGGGTCTGAAGGCATGCAGTTGTGTGTGTACAGCAAGTACAGGTAGGGACTAAGCACACAGCCCTAGGGGGAGCCTGTGCTGAACTTCAGGGAGAAGGATGTAAAGGACCCGGCCCTTACTGTTTGTGGGTGGTCTGTCAAGATGTCTCTAATCCAGTCACAGGTAAGGGGAGGGAAATTTAAGTCAGTCAGCTTTTCGATGCCCTGCAGAATGGTGTTGGCCAAGCTATAGTCTATATCTGTTTTTTTTTTAAAGTTGCACTGAAATAGACCATAAATTTTGTATTTGGCTGGAAAATAAATGTGTGTACATGGTGTTTAAAAGTTTTGAATCCTTTTGATTTTTCAGCATTTTTGCATAAATATGACATAAAGTATTATCTATTATCTATGCAAGTCCTTTAAAAAGGTCACTTATGCCCTGGTCATCTCCTGTTTGGACTATTGCAATATACTCTATATGAGGCTATCCTTGAAAAGTATACGGAACCTTTAACTGGTGCAGAATGAGGCCCTGTGAGCTATACTAGGTGCCCAGAGAAGCACACATATAATACTTCTGCTCTGTAAATTGCACTAGGTGCTAGTTTGCTTCTAGGTCCAATGCAAGGTTATTACCAATAAAGCCTATATGGCATAAGGCCAGGCTAGTACAGAACCAGCTTTCTTCCATCATGTCAGCCAGTCCCACTCATTCAGGCAGGGAAGGCAGTTCAATGTGAGATCAAGGAAGATGGCCTTTTCTGCCACTGCCACTGCTTTGTGGAGGTGAGGTGAAGAAAGCCCCCAATCTTTTGGCCTCATAGGTGAGGAAAGCCCCCAATTGTTTGGCCTTCTGCAAAGTGTCAAAACCTGGCTTTTCATGGGTGGATACAGGAGCCCATACAGCCACGGGAGAGCCACCACCCCCGCCCAAAGTATCAACTTCTAGTCTGCCAATCTTGGAACTTTCAATCTTTTGTAATTTTATGATGTTGTTTTACATTTTTTTAAAAAAATCTTAGATTATTCAGTTTTAACGTTTTATTAAATTTGATGATTACATTGTACAACACACAGATTATCTATGAAAGTGATGGGGATGGATGGATATCCCAATTAAACAAAACTATTTCCAAAGAGTTTGGGCTCTACCAGGCCACTGTTAGGCTGACAATGGAGGCAACTCAACATAATTGTTACTCTTCCCAGGAGTGATCAACCAAGATCAAACCAGGAAAAAAAGGCACGTAATACTTCAGGAGATTTTGAAGAACCCAGCATAACTCCTAAGGAACTAAAGCTCTCGCTTGTAATGGTAAATGTCAATGTTCATAAGACCATCCTCAAGAAAACTACAACAATGCTGTTCATGGCAAGGGTTGCAAAGAGCCGCATGATAGAAGATATATATTTGTAGCTCAGGGTTGAACAGTGGGGTCCTTGATGCTCTCTGACTTTGACTGTTTTGTTGCAAACATTTCATTACCAAACTGGGCAACAATAGTGCTAGTAAGGAAGTTAGGGTTTACTCTCATTTTATGAGTTGGTAGGAATGGTCAGTGGTTCCTTGATTGGGCTATTGTTTACTTTTGGCTTGTTTGCCTGAGTTGGTAGTTTGATTAGGATGAGGTATTGTTTGTTTCTTGATTGTTGGTCTAGTATTAATCTTAATCTCTATCTAATCTCTAATATTAATCATCCTATTGACTGCTGGTGAAGGAGGTGTTTAGGTCTTTTTATTGCCTTTTGGACTTTTTGATTGTCTCTTGAATGATACTTAGATGTTTTTCTTTATGCTTATCTTTAATCAGTCATCAATAAGCACTCCTGATATCGAACAACCTACTAACCATTTCTTTTTCAGAATGTGCCCTATTTTCATCAGAAAACACAACACAATATCCTACAGAAACATTGTGATTCATACGGACAAGAGATTGTGGAAAGTCAGCAGTCTGCAGGGTTTCATCTGGGCCTGCTGGAGAACTAAATAAATAAATAAAACTAAATAAATGAAATGAAAATAAATGAAACTGTTCCCTTCCATCAAGTTATAGCTATTTTGTTCCTTCAAGGCCATTTATACCAACATTAGAGAGAAGAACAGAGAAGAGAAGCAGCTGAAGATGTTCATTTCATTTGATTTTTAAAAATTTGATCCTATTTCTTCAGTGGAAGTGCAATCTTAACTGGAGCCAATTTTAAAATCTATAAGTAGAAGATGCAAACTATCAGTTCTGAGTTTCTCAATTACATTTAAAGTTGTAAGAAAAACAGATAAATATTACTTTATACATTCTTCCATGTGATGAATTCTTACTACCACTAGAAAATGTAGATATAATAGACACTATCTCAACTATCACAGTTCAAATAGTTTTAACAAATATTATAAAAAATGTTGACACCTGGAAAAGTCAAATGCTTCCATAATAGGTAGCAAATTATATAACTGTAAAGCACATGATGCAAATGTAAGAAAGAATTAAAGGGTGGCTGGGGAGGATTCTGTCTTTTCCCCCTGCCAGGGCAGTTTTCTGTATCTCATACATGAAATTTGGTGCTTGTTTTCTTCTAGGCAGAGAAGCACTGAAAAATCTTTACTGACTTTTCATCACTTCAGACTTTATTAAATCCTTTAAACAGATAGATTCTTTATACATTAAAGAGAAAAATCATTTTACTAATATTGTTTCTTAATTCTACTGTTGATTTCTACAACTATATTGTAAATTCAAGAATTCTTAAACATTGTAAAAGTCTAGTCCAAATGCCATATATGTCTCTTACAATTTCAAAGATACCAAATGTTCCAGAAACATCCTTTGAAAAAGAACCAAGGGAACCAACATAATCTTCAGAAGCAAACATATACAGGTAGTCCTCAACTTACAACAGGTCATTTAGTGATCATTCAAAGTTACAACGGCACTGAAAACAGGACTTATAACAATTTTCACGCTTATAGCTGTTACAGCATCCCCACGGTCACATGAACAAAATTTGGACGCTTGGCAAGTGCCTCACATTCATGGTAGTTGCAATGCTTCAGGATCACGTAATCATCTTTTGCAACCTTCTGGCAAGCAAAATCAATGGGGAAGCCAGATTCACATAACAACCATGTTACTAGCTTAACAATTGCAGTGATTCACTTAACTGTGGTCAAAATGATCGTAAAATGGGCCAAAACCCACTTAACATGTCTCATTGAGCAACAGAAATTTGGGGTTCAATTGTGGTCATAAGTCAAGGACTATATGTACCTCTGTGAAATAACTTTATAAAAACTCTTTTTCCTTAGCCAGTTATGATTTCTATATAACAGCACTGCTCTCTGAATTCTTCCTTGATAAGCTTGACATAATTACAGTAACAAAAGTACAATACAAAACCCACTTCTTTTTGCTCAAATAATTTTTCTTTATTATGTTTAGAAGTTTCAAATAAAGGCTAAAACACTTTGCGATTATTTTTAAGAAAGCATTTTTTAAAATTAAACCTGAAAACAAGCTATAACTTAGTACAACTATAACAATAATTTCAAATAACTCAGGACTAAGTTACAGGTAGTCCTCGACTTACAATTGGTATAGTGACCATTCAAAGTTACAACAGCATTGAAAAAAGTGACTTATCACAGTTTTTCACACTTACTGCCATTGCAATATCACCATGGTTACATGATCAAAATTCAGATACTTGGCAACTGGCTCATGTTTATGACGGATTCAGTGTCCCAGAATCATATCATCTTTTGCAACCTTCATTGAACATCTGTTACTAACTTAACAACAGCAGTAGTTTACTTAGCAACTGTGGCAAAAAGGGACAAAATTCACTTAATGTCTCACTTAGCAACAGAAATGTTGGACTCAATTGTGGTCATAAGTTGTAATGTATCTGTAATGTTCAATCATAAAAGAGCACAAACACACACGCATATCCTTGACTCACACCCAAGTGGTTTATTTTGCCCAGCTGAGTTCACACATCACACTACTGTAAGGCAAAATGCGATTTATATATCTGTGCTTTAAGATTGTTGTATAAACTCAAACTTTATGAATTGTAAAAAGGCCTAGCATAGTGTTATTTTGTCATTTACTCAACAAGTCAAAAACAAATAGCTTTACAGAGTTTGTGAACTAGGTCTAATTACCACTTGGGAAATCCACTGAATACACTGTACAACAAAGATTTGGGGTGCATCTTAAGAGATTTTTGGCTGCTAATCATGAAAATAATTCTCAATTTAAACTATCACATATCATTTTATAGAAATCTTCTGTTTTTACACAATTGCAATGTCCACACTTATATATATTGGCTATGCTACATACATTAAAGAAACATATAAAAACTTGGAACAGTTGTTGAAGTTCATCCAGCATACCAAGTACAGCTGAAATAACTAAGATCTAAAAAGTAGCAGTTCTGGGTACTTAGAATATAGCTTAGATATACCAAGTTCTGTTGTTATATGCGAATGGGATAGTCGTGCAAAATTGTCGCATTGCATTAAAACAAATGGCCACTCCAAAATAATTTGCTTCCAGTACAGAAAAATGTGGCACACAAACCACTTATTGAACCTGACCAAAAAAAAAATTGCACCTCTGCTTCACTTGAAATTCAGACTAATTAAAAATTTTGTGAAAGCAATGAACAAGTGGAGGTTTTCGTTGTTTAAGACAGATGTTTCCAAGAATAACTAATACCAATATTAAAGAAGGCATTATTGTTTGTCCACAGATCAGATGTCATCAATGACAAGCAGTTCAAGGATCTATTAAGTGTGGCCAGAGAAAATCACCTGGAAAGCATCCAAGGATGTAGTTGAGAATGACCTTGGCAACTCCAGAGCACAAACTACATTCAGCTGGTTGACAAACTTCTTACAATGTACAAGAGCATGGAACACAACATGTCACTGTAGATTCATTTTCTGCATTAACACTTTGACTTCTAGGTGCAATCAGTTATGGTGAAAGGTTTCACCAGGACATTGCAACAATGGAAAAACATCAGTGTAACTGGAATTCACCAATGCTGGCTGACTATTGGACACTTCAGCAAGATACATTAGACACTGAGTACAAACAAAAATCAGCAGCAAATTAACAGCAAAATGTTGGACTCATGCAGCATTTAATGCATGAAACATTATGCATTAAATACATTATAGTCATTAAAAATTAATTTCATATTTCTCAAGATTCCCACATGATATAATCATTCTGAAACTATATCTGTGTTCAATTTGAAGGGGTCTTCATAATCATCAAACATTTTTCAAGAAGCAATTTAAAAAAAAAATGTTGTCCACTGATATTGACATAAAAGCCAATGGTACAGTTTCCCATAATTTTGAAATAAGAAATTAAAAATTTTTTAACCTCTCATGAGTTGCTTAATGACTGCCACATATTTGGCAATATGCGAGTATTTAAATCTTAACCCCACACAATCCTATGTTACACCGTAGCATTGGTGTATTCATACTTTTTTGTCATCAAAAGCTTGTCTACACCTATAGCAAAATATTCAGTAGAAATGTTTACTAGAGGTAACAAGATACTAAAAACATTTTAGAGGATGATATCTCCTAATACAAGCTTCAAATGGTCCATTTACATCATGCTTAACTTGATGGACTCTCCTTGTCATTTGAACCCAATAGTCTGGACATTTCCAGGTTTGGAAATGTGTATCCAAGATTTTACCGATATGTATCCAAGGTACTATTAGTACTAGTACTAGTACTATTACAATGAGGGCATTTTAAGGCTATTTATCCCTCTCGGTTTCCAAACCCAGAGAAAATAATTAGAATATCCATCATACAACATAGACTTCTCCTATTGTGTGATCTCCTTTCTTCTCTCTTTCAAAGACTTATGAGGAACTGGAACTGTGACAGAAATTGAGTAGAATAAGTCTATCTCTGGTGGCTCCATCTGATCAATCTCTGTGAATTTTACGTTTTAAATTATACAGAAGAAAGTTATAGTGAATGATCTACTACATAGGTAGCTATAAGACTGTCCAAAATGGCTCCTCCATAGCAAACTGAGACTGTCATCTATTTCTTAGTATGTGTCACTGAATTGATATTAAGTGCAAACCAAAATATCCTGGATATATATGACTAAATATTTATGAAATATTTTATGTCATATTGTTAATATTCATATTAATGTTACACATCGTATAAACCTAGCGAATTAATCTATAGACCACCAAACTAATTTGAAGATGAATGCTGGCAGATTGCCTTACAGAATACAGTATTATAAAATCTCATTTTTAATTATTAACATTTTATGACAACTCTTATCAGAATAAACTTGGGCAACTTTTGGCTGGCATGAACTATATTTAATTGCTTTGAAAATAGCACAGCCACATTTTAGGTTTCCAAATGTTTCTTTTTAAATTTTCTATCTTAAATTGCACTTCTGAAATTCAATAACTTGAGCTCTTAAAGTTAATAGAGATTGCATATAAATCTCTATATTGCATATTAGTACAAAATTGTAAGATGAAAAACACCAACATACAACTTTTTATTTTAAAATGTCCAGCTATCAAAAATAGTGTGTGTGTGTGTGT
>JAEANM010001928.1:0-22203 GCA_017656035.1 Myanophis thanlyinensis
TCAAAGAGCTTTCATGGCCTATCAGCCTATCAACTGGGGATTTGAAAAGTCTCTTGAAACTATTAAAGTGTCTCAGCAGGTGGCAGCACCTGGAAGAATTTTTGTCTTGGATGCTTAGCAGAGTTGCTTCTGATACATACTTTAAAAGAAAACCTTCAGGAAACTGCAGGTTTGGAAGCTACATTGAGCACTAGGGGGGAAAAACATTATGGAACAAGGTAATGGCATATATTACTTCAAATATGATTTCAACGTTTTATAGCTTTGCACTGGCCATAGATAAAGCAATGAAATACCACATTTTTCGCACTATAAGATGCACTTTTCCTTCCCCCAAAACCACTGCCTAGTATTGGTAAATTAGAAAAGTTTAGATTATTGCAGCTATCCTTGACTGTATAGCTATGCTATAGATCAAATCAAATCAAATATAAAACATTCGCTTTAGTGTACCTGTGTATCGTGGGGGCCTATACTCATATTTTGCAGTATTCGTTTCAAAAAATTGGTGACATCTTTCCATTCAAATATACTGTTAGATCCATCAAGAACAAAGACAATATCCAGTTGGGACTTGCATTCTGCAACAGGAAAAATAAAATAAGGAAATGTTCAAAGCACACAGTAGTTTTTCTATTAAATTGATGCCCTGCTACTCCTTTAATTTCAAAATAAATTACTTTTAAGTGAGTCATAAGAGATATGAAGTATCTCAGATACAATTCATATGCAAGATGAAAGATGAAGTGCTCTGAGTTTCTTAATTCCATTGCACTATTATCTATTTTTCTAGTATCGTTTATATAGTAGAGACCTACTGTCAGGGTTCCACACAACATCAGCAATGCAATCAGAACTCCAAAGAAACAAAAGTCCTTAGAATAAGATTTTTATTGAAGACATTGTAATGGTACAGTCTGGAGAAATCCTGAATCTGAAATTCCCGGGCTTTCTCCACCCAAGTAAAATGAAAGTTCCACCCCACTAATTATCACATGTTAGTTGTGCCCCTTAAAAGAAAGTTGTGCCCCTTCAAAGAAAGTTTCAATGTCCATTTCAGGACCTCCTCTAACAGGTGTCCACAACCCAGAGAAGATTCCCGTGATAATTATTTTTAAAAGAATGCAGAACAGATAAAAGCCTTCCAGTTGGTTCTATCAATCTCCACTCCCCCAACTCATTGGCCTTGCTAAAAATGTGTCAAAGCTAAAAGGTTCAGTGTAACAATTGCAAAAGCACCCAGTAATATATTTTCAGCATAAAAGTATCCTTGTAGCATGACACCTACACAACGAAATGCATCCAAGCAGAAGTTGAAGGACAAAGTTTTTGAGTTGCTATAATTTGAATCAGTGCCTTTGGATAATGTGCATAATTAAGTTCTGCCATGCAAAGGGAAATAGAGGTTCATCTTCTATGGCATCATGGAATTCATTGGGCTGTTTGGGACGAGTCATTCTCTCTCTGCCCTGCCTGGAGATCAGCCTATTTGCGACGAGCAAATATTGGATTCACTTCTAGTAATGTTATACTGGTTCTATCCTTCTGGAGATTGTTGCAAATGGATGGTGCTAACTCATTGGTGTAGGAGATGGAGCTATTGATCTAGTCTAGAAGGCATAGAATAGCTTTGTGGACAGGAGGGAGCATGGTTTGGTTAATGTATATTTAATGAATACTGGTCTTTTGCCAGACTACATGGAGAGCAAGAAATATTTCAAGAATAGAAAGCATTTTCAATTTTTTATGTTTAAATGTGATTTTAAAATATATACAGTTTTATTAAATTGCTATACAGACATTCTACTTAAGATATATTGTATTTCAAAGGTTTCTTTGGTGTCTGTTTTGTGATCACTGCTAGCCATTTTAATTATTTCAGAATGCATAATTACAGAAACAAGCTCTTCATACAACTTCACACATTATAGTAATTGTCTCAAATAAATCACAGATGCCTCTTGAAGTCTAATTACATGAATAGTTGCTGGCTCTGGAGTTATATTACTACCATGTGTAGGTGTAGTTGTACATTATCACTTGTCTATAAAAAAAGAAAGAACTGCAGTGGCCTTGAATAGAAAAGAAGACTAAAAGTAAAGGAAAAGGGTATTTATTGTAACTGTCCTCAAGCTAGCAGTCATATCCTCCAAGAAGGGCTTCAAAAACTATTTAAAAATGCATTTCTGCTTCTGGGAATCAGCACAAAGAATAGAACCTTGTGTCCCACAAAAACCAATACAAGGACAAGCATTTTGTCTTCTTGAATTAAAGATGCATTTAGCTTTCTGTGGTGGCCTGAATATTATTTTTAGATTGATTTTCTCTTGTGAACTATGAACCTGTTTATACTAAAAATAAATTCTAGGAGCTGTAAGCATTTAGGTAATATACAAACAAAGATAATATTTACCTAACTTGGTCATACTAGTTGCCTTGAAAATTAGTTTATATTTCTGACATAACTCTGTGTATATATTTTCAAGATCTATTTGCGTTCAACAGATACAAAAAGAATTTTTATATATACATACCTCGCAATGGAGTAATGGAATTTACAACCTCAAAATTGGAGCTAACGTTGGAACAAATACCAGTTGTGTAATAGGAATGTCCACATTTATAAGCATAAAGAGGTCCACATGCCTATGATAAAGACAAACATAATCATTTTTAATGTTTAAATAATTCACCATATTGTATAGTAGCTACTTTGATACCCACAATGATTAGAAATATGCTTACTGAAATCCTAAGTGAAAACTATAAAACATTGCAACAGCAATATGATGTCACAGCCACAACAGAACTGGCCAAAGGGATCTGATCCAGTTTTGGAATTCTCTGCAGTACAAACGTATTCTTATTATATTTGGGTGTTAAACAAAGAAGTTTAGAGAACACCAGGAACCCAGCAATTCAACCCTGATCTGCATTTATTCTCTAGCATAGTAACAAAATTATTGCTCTGAATATATCTGATGAATATATACATTGTATATAAAATAAATAAGTATCTGTAATTCTAGATTGTGTCCTCTGTTGTAACTTTGAACATTGCTAAATGAACTGTGTAAGTCAAGGACTATCTGTATCACAATGTGTTACTATCAGGCATGTTTTACTCTGCTTTAATTAGAGACACATTTGCCTAACATTTACCAGCAATGCCCCTATCCATAACCCTAAACCTAACCTTCTGGATTTTACATAGAACAAACAAGTTATGTATTGTGGATAACAACAACAACAACAACAACACATATAAGTTTAACCTCAAGATTTAAAATGAGGGGGAAACTAATATAAGAACATTTAAGTCCCATGCAACTCCATTACAGGTAGTCATTTTTGTGGGGGGGGGAAAGTAACTATCAGCAGAACTCAGAGAAAGATTGCTGAATTCACACATATCAAAGGACTTCATGATAAGGTTTTTTTTAGCATATTATAATTATTATTGGAAAAGATACTTGTAAATACTTGCAACTAGCATCTCCATAACCTGCCAATCTTTCCCCACAGCTCATCTCAATTTAAATATTATATCAGTTTAGTCAATTCAAGTATCTGAGAATATGAGCTCTGGTTCATGAGAGCTTAAACCTTATAAATTAATTTGTTATTTGAAAATATGCTACCAAACTTTGGTACTTTTTTTAATCATAGGCTAATACAGTTCTCCTCTTTTTAAATGATTACCTTGGCATGGAATATAAAGTACTCTTGGTAATTCAAAGAATCTATTCTGGTTTTCTATGCATCAGAAAGGCATTTCTCTTTATTTTACCAACACTAGGTTGAATCCAATATTCAGGAACAGAATTCAGTTCATGGATATTGGAGATCTTAGTTCCCACTAATACTGTGATTCTCTGCAGTTCCTGAACATTTGTAGCCATGCTGGCTGGTAATCCTTGGAGTTGAAGTCCACATGTCTTCATGTTGCAAGGCTGAGAAACACTGCTTTAGAGCATCACTATGCATACCATGAGAAGTCGTAGAAAGAATGGGAGAAGATGGCAGCACTGACTCAAAGTGACTCTTCGCAATTCCATCTGTAGAATCATTGCTAGATCTAGTCTCTTATATGGCTGTTGATGATGGTGCTATCTATTCAGTTGTATCCAAGTCTTGGCGATCCTATGGGCCAGGTCTCTCAACATCTTCCAATCCTGCACTACTTCCTTGAGTTGTTCTATGCTCTGATTGGTGTCAGCCTTGATTGTGTACAGCCACCGTGTTCTTTGGCGGTCTGATTTCCTTTTACTGCTAACTTCCAAACATAATTGCTATCTCCATTGAATTCCCCCGTATGACATGGTCAAAATAAGTCAGATACAGTTTTGTGATTTTTCCTTCCTTATGTAGATAGAAAGTAGCTTTCCATTATTGTGTATAATTTCCCAAAAGTAGTTAGAGTCCAACCTTATCAGACCAATCACTATGTTTAATATTCAAGAGTGATAGGAACTTTAATCCAACGATATCTAGGCAAGTCCTGTATACCTTCTATAAATGGAGAAAAAAAATCTTCTATATGTGGAAGCTTTCATGGGAAATATTATAGTATTGGTTATAATAAATATGCATATTGTTTTTTTTTATTTTCTTCAAGTGATATTTACTCACCAAAAACCCTCCTTTGGGATTCGTCACTAAGGTTGACCCAAGAGTCATATTGTCCTTTACTTCTGTAATTTGAGGAATTGAAGTGTTGGCTATAAATAGATTAAAAATAAAGTTAAAAATGGGGATAAATGCAGACAAGACATTAAATCATATCATGGCCTGTTTAAAATGCCAAATTTGCATGTAAAACATGGATCTTTTTGGCTTCTTTTCCTTTTTTCTCCCTGTTCCCTCTTGGTTAAAACTATGAAATACAAGTCAAATGCCTGGCTTTCATCCCAGAATCTTTGTCTGGGATAATGCTTCACATAGTTTTCCTGAACCTCAAAGAGAATGTCAAAATAGCAACAGGGTTACAGTAGAAGATATGCATCCATTTAAAACTGAAAATTAGGAACAAATAAACATTTCATTTTCTGTATAGCTCCACTGTTGGATCAGTAAATTATCAGCTGCATACATGATATTTCAGTGGACAATAAAGGTTATGGGAATGGCAGTGTAAGAGAACTCACACTAGTTCCTCTGTTAGTAAAAACTATATAATTGACATTGGAGGAAGTTTCTGGACCTTTGGTAAAAGATTCTGAGAAGTAGCAATTATAGCTAAAAGACCCATTGCATACCCATACAAAAAGGAGAAATAGGTGGAAGGAGAATATTGGAATTTACTGGTTCTCGACTTAAGACCGGGGACTTAATGAGTATCTGAAATTACAACCTGTCCAGAATAGGTTGTTTTATGTTTTATGGCCTGAAAAACACATCTGGCCATTGTAACATATCATGCTATACACACCCCAGTCATGTCATTGAATTTTGGATGCTTGGAAATTGGCTACAACTAGTAGTAGCTTCTTGAAGTCAGGTGATCATGATTTGCTTTGTTTTTTGTCTGTTTTTGGCATTTTTTTGCTGGAAGGATGAATTTGGAGTTAGGACTGCAGATTTGCTTAACAATAGCCATGGAAATCTTGTAAAATAGGGTCTGTTATGTAGGTGCTTCAACTTATTATCAGAAATACAGTTCCAATTGTGGTTATAAGTCGACAACTACCATTCATATAAAAAACTGTCTTATAGCACTCTTCTCTTTGCCAAGAAGACTTGAATTTTCTTTTTATCACTTAGCCTGTTTAGTGAGTATCCTTTGATTATGATACTTGTTATCTCTGGTCTTTTATTTAAACATGTTTTGGCTTCTAACTTGATTTTGTTAAGGTTGGTCAATCTGAAATTTCTTTCATTGGCTTTCTTACCTGGCAGATTTAATTTTACACATGGCAAACCATTACCCTGTCCTACAGGGCATTTATAGACATCTCCTGTTTTCTTTTGGGGCTGACCAGCCAAAGGAGAGCCAATAAGAACCCTGCAGAATGATAATATAAATATATTGTCAATGCAGTACATAATATTTGCTTTGATACCTTAGTACCAATTTACTATCTAATATAAGTTGCATGCAAAAAAGCTAGTGAAATAAAAATGTATTTATAATAGCATAATCCATAAAATTCTAAATGACTAAGGACTCATTAAGTTATAGAGGTATGGGAAGGGGTGGAAGGGGGAGATAATAATTAATTAATAATCTCACCATTTTCCCTCTTCATTTTCAAATTGCTGCACACTGTATCCAAACATGTCTTCCACAGGACCACTAAAAGTCATTGTATCTTTCACATCAACGTTGAATGACAAAGAGAGATGCAACAGAACTGTTTTTTTGTAAAAAAAAAAGAAAAACAAAAAAAAAGGAAAGAATGGAGAAGATCGAACCGGCGTCAATGACAAAGTTTACAAACTGCCTAAAGGCCCTCAGAAATTTGAACTTGAAATACAATCTCAGCAACAGCGATCTGGAAGTCACATGACAGCATACGATAAGAGATACATTGAAAGGTTCTTCTTGGACAGTTGTTTGTTAAATTTGCTACCTATGTGGACTGTTAAATAGTAAAGCTTCTTTGGAATCAAATATTCTGTTGTCACAACAACATCAGTTTTGTGTAATAGATAGCATTTTTATTGGGATGGTAATATAGAAGATGGAATATGGGATTTGTTCTGAAAGCCATTTGCTGCTAGGAGATTACTGGATTTTCTTGTGCAGTTGGTTGGCCACTGTGAAAACAGACAGCCGGACTAGATGGGCCTAAGGTATGATCAAACAGATTCCTGATTATGTTTTAATGACTGCCAAAACCAGATTCATATCTTTCCTCAGCTGTAGTATAATTTGTCGTGTTTCCATAATGTCACCATCTGTGACTGAAGGAAAGGAAACAGGAAAACATGACCAGACTATACCCTTACACTATTCAAGGATGAAGGAAAAAATTCAAGGCATTGTTTTCTAAAGCGTAGACTGTTTTGTCTTTAGTATAACCTCTCACCAAAGGCACTAGAGATTGTTATCTAAACATTACATACTTGATTATATTTGTGACTCATAGTCTTATTTTTCTTTTCCTAGAAAATTTAGTTTGTCAAACACATTTTGTTTTAATGTAGGACAAATAAACCTGATCACATATCAGGATTGCACATTAAATATATCACAGCAAAGTTCAGAAATTAATAATTCACAGCATCGTACCTGATTCGTGTGCAACTCATTCTGCATTAGGTGCAAAGAAATACCAGGGCAACATGTTTTGATAAAGGAAATCAAATTGGCTCCTGGCAACTGCAAGAAATTAGGCAGTTTCCTTAAAAGCTGAAAGTTATCCTTGCCATATTCCAGGTTTTTTTTTAAGTTTAGGGTTATTTTCTATCTTAGCGTACAGGCTTGGAATTCCCTGAATGTCTCCTATTCATGGATTAACCAGGTCAAATTCTGCTTAGCTTCAAAACCCAGGTAAATTCAGTCAACCAACCAACCAACCAACCAACCAATAATGAACAAAATCCCTGAAGTAGGTCTTTTTCTAGAGTGAATTGCTTTTCATTAAGGAGAGTTTTGGAGCTGTGTGGAAGGTTTATTTTGTAATTTTCTCCTTTAAGATTCAGTCAATGTGATGGGGAAGAAATGGCTTTGTCAAAGAGAAGAAAACATGGTAGAATTCTGGTAGCGAGGGATAGGGATTCTTGTAGCCTCATAATGATGATGAATAAAACAATCTTCTTTCCAGGAAGGATGTCAATCTTTCCCTGAGCTCTTTAGAGCAGGGGTGTCAAACTCGTGGCCTGCAGACCAGATGTGTCACGTGCTGCCTCCTCCCCCACCTGGTTTAGCGAAGGGGGATAAAGTCTTGATACGTCACCTGATGCCACCAGGATGGCTCAAGTTTGTCACCCCTGTTTTAGAGATTAACATAATCAGAGAAGATGCAAACCACAATAGAAACAGAGAAGGGTTAAAGTATTTTAAGAATGAAACCTCTTTTGCAGAAGAAATGTTTTAAAAAGAAATTGGAAGTTGGGTTTCAGCACAGTGTTAGAAGCATCCATATTATGCTTTCTAAATGTTATTCCTGGAATATTTTGAGATTCAAGAACCTTTTTTGATGGAGTGCAGGCTGTGACTCCTGGAAGTACAGTGCTCCCAGAGTGCCTCCTATATCTTCCTCTATTGAATAGTAATGTTTAACGTGATATCAAGGGAAAG
This sequence comes from Myanophis thanlyinensis, assembly GCA_017656035.1. NCBI lineage: Eukaryota > Metazoa > Chordata > Lepidosauria > Squamata > Homalopsidae > Myanophis > Myanophis thanlyinensis. Next base: position 8,246 of record JAEANM010001928.1, read on the forward strand.
TTATTAATTTTTTAAAAAAAAGATCATATAAACTATCATAAAATTAAATGCAGTTATTTTGCCATGGCCCTGCCCACTTTGCACAGGACAACCTGTGGCAGGCTACTCGGGAGGAAGTCTTTCACTCTTGGCTTGAAAAAGATTACCAACTCATCTTACTTTGGTATCTATTTTAAGTAATATTTATTTGATGCTTTCATTGTTAGAAATAAGTTCAAAACAAGACTACAACTGATTTAAAATTGCTGCACATAGACTGCAATAAATTTTACATATAAGAAAAATATATGCGCATTTTCACACTTTCACAGTAAAACATCTCTATGTTTAAATCCATTAAAGTGCCACGATGCAGAACATTAATGGCAAAACCAAAAAGAAAGGAAAACACCCCAAATTTAAGCTAAATGTTTACATGAGCAGATATTGTTTTACCTGGAGCTGAAAGTTATAATTTCAGTTCTAACTACAGATGAATTCAATTGGGTCCTTTATTGTCAATGCACAACATGTGTGCAGCAAAATTGAATGAGCCTCCATTGGTATAATCACACAAAGCACAGAAACACAGAAAACATTCAAACACAGAATACATCACCAGACTTATAAACAAATCCCTAACCCCAGGAAATACCTGGGTGAGGCACACATTTGAACTAGGAAGGAATTCCACAAACCAAGTTCTAGTACAATGAATGTCCTTTTTCAGGTCACCACATAGGGAAGCATAGCAAATGTGACAACTTCAAACAGGCTGCGCTGCTAGATTTTAAATCACAGGTACTTAAGAGAAAAAGTGCTATGCCGGGGCACATGAGTGTGTTCAGTCTTATGTCAGTTGGAAAGAGAACACAGTGGTTTTTTGTGCATTTTAATGTCTTTGGCAGTGAAGACATTTTTTGTGAATTATGTGCTCAGGAACATAAAACATTGTAAGTTGTTGATGTTTAAGTGATGCAAGGATTCATCATGCCTTTTTATGAGTGCCTCATCAAATTGTTCAGGGCCTTTTATAGTAACAGAGGTTGAAAAAAAAATGGAAGAAAAGCCTTGCTGCTTCCATTAGTATTCTTTGGACTCATGAGAAAATAACAAATGCTGCTGAGGCAAAATAGCTTTAAAAAAAATCATGGATAGTCAGAGAAGATAAAGAAGCAGCACTTTTTGGGCTTTGCTGTATTGAAAAGTATGCAAAGAAGTTTTAAAAGGAAGCCTAGCCTATTACAAGCAGGAAGGATAATCCAAAACTTGCATACACGAACAATGACTATTTAATGGAAGACTGCAGTAATGTGGACATGTCTCTTCTGTGTATGTCCACTTTATTTCCCTCTCCCCAACATGATCAGAGATTTTGATATACCCACTGTACCATACAAACAAAACTAGAAAGGATTTACAATACCCAGGGATTTGCTAAAATTTGCAGTAGTTCAAATCCCTTTTTAAAACTACACCTATGTATCTGGGTTGTAAATCTCTAGATGATTGCTAGTGGGCAGCAAAGCGATAGAAAAAAGTACCTCTGATGTCCTCTAGCTCTCTTCTGAATTTTTACAGTCAGATGTTGTAGGCCTATTTTAAACACAGGTCGTTGTTGACTTACAACCATTCATTTTGCAACCATGTGAAATTAGTGAAAAACAGTGACCTATAACCAGTCCTCACATTTATAACGAGCATCCTATCATGTGATCAAGATTCAGGTATTTGACAACCAGCATGCATTTATGAGGGTTACAAGCGTCCTAGGATTATGCAATCACCAAATGCAATCTTCCCAGCTGGTTTCTGACAAGAAAAGTCAATGGGAGGAAGCTGTATAATGTCTGCACGATTCACTTGACTTTGCTTTGCTTAACAATGATTTGCTTAAGAAATACGACAAAAAAGTTCATGAAATTGGACGTGACCCACTGAATAATCACCTTGCTTAACAATGGAAATTCTGGTTCCAATTGTGGTTTGAAAGTCAAGGACTATCTGCAAACAGAATACACCCAAATACTAAAGTTCAAATAATTTAACAACTGGTTCTCTGTTCTAATGACCAGCTGAACCAGCAGTTCTCTGAACAGCTTAGAAAGTTAACAACCAGTTCTAGCAAATAGGCACAAACCAGTTGAATCCCACCTCTGAATACACCACACGGTAAAGTTGGCATTCTCATAGGCCCAAACTCTTAGTTAAATGAGAGAAAAAAATTGTAAACTGAGAAACAAGGCAATGAAGCAAAGAAAGAGGACATTGTGAGTTGTCTAATAATAAACATTCAATACTGCAACATTTTGTTGCAGGTCCCATTGGATCCAAGCATGCTTTCGTGCTCTTCATCTATGACAGTGTTTTTCAAACTTGGCAATTTTAAAATGTATGGACCTCAACTTGGCAACTTTAAGATGTAGGGACCTCAGCATGTTGGTTGGGAAATTCTGTGAGTTGAAGTTCACACATCTTAAAAGTTTCAAGTTTGAAAGACACAGATCTATTTATTTATTTTATTTTATTTGTTTGTCAAACATGTACAAGATAGCAGGTATAGGTATAATCATAAACAAGGGAAGTAAGTATAGATAAACGGGGAAAGTAAGACAGGGACAGTAGGCATTCTGGTGTGCTCTTTATGGACCTTTTAGGAATGGGGTGAGGTCCACGGTAGACAGTTTGAGGTTGAAGCTGTGAGGGTTTGAGGCTGTAACAACAGAGTCGGGTAGAGCATTCCAGGTGTTGATCACTCTGTCGCCAAAGTTGTATTTTCTGCAATCAAGTTTGGAGCACTTTACTTTGAGTTTGTTATCTATTGTTTGCCCGTGTATTATTGTGATTGAAGCTGAAGTAGTGGGCGACAGGTAAGACATTGTAGCAGACAATTTTGTATACTATGCTTAGATCGGACCACAGGCAGTGCAGTTCTAGATTGTCCAAGCCCAGAATTTCAAGTCTGATGGCATAAGGGATTCTATTGTGAGTAGAGGAGTGGAGTACTCTTCTCGTGAAATACTTCTGGACCCACTCAATCGTGTTAATGTCCGATATACAGTGTGGATTCCAGGCAGATAAGCTGTATTTAAGAATTGGTCTGGCAAAGGTTTTGTATGCCCTAGTTAGCAGTACAATGTTATTGGGGAAGAAGCTTTGTTAAGATTAGGCTAACAACTCTTAATGCCTTTTTGGCAATGCTGTTACAGTGAGTTCTGGGGCTTAGATCATTTGAGATGAGTACTCCTAGGTCCTTGACAAAGTGAGGGTCATCTACAAGATTGTTTCCACCCAACTTGTATTTGGTGTTCTGATTTTTTTGCCAATGTGTAGGACAGAGCATTTATTAGTTGAGATTTGGAGTTGCCAAATGCGCGACCATTCTGACACATAGTCAAGGTCATTTTGTAGGGCAGCAGCATTGTCAGTGGTGTTAAATAGTTTTACGTGATCAGCTGCTTTTAATATGATTGCATAGGTCATTAACTAAAGCAAAAAGAGTGTGGATCCTAAAACCCTGCCATGGGGAACACTGCTGTTAATTGGTGCTGGATTTGAATGGGCCTCCTTATTTTGACTATTTGTTGCCTGTTGGACAGAAACACAACTATCCACCTATGCAGGGATCTGGAGATACTGCAAGAACTTAGTTTCAACAGTAGTTTGTCATGCACCACTGAATCAAAGGCTTTACAGAAGTCTACGTAAATTGCATCTATTGCTTTACCTTGGTTAAGATGTCTGGTCCAAATGTTTCTACACTATAGGAGTTGCAAGTTACAGGATAAGTTTTTCCTAAAACCAAACTGCTTGTTAGATAGCAGGTTGTTTGTCTCTAAGTGGAGGGTGATAGATTGGTTTATAATTGATTCCATAACCTTACACAACTCAACACAGTGAGTTTGGTCTGTCATTTTCTACTAGACTAAGCAATCAAGAAATAGAGTGCAGGAATTATGCAGATCTTAATGTTTAATATTTAATGGTAAGGATAACTGGGACTGAGTAGTTAAAATATTTGCCAGATTAAATGACTTGTTCAAATCAATGAATATAGAAGGAAAAGTAGCATATCATTAGCGTAGACTTGTAGAGCTAGTGTGCATTTTATGAATAAAATTCATAAAAAACACTTTTTTGCACTTATATCAAATATATAGTAAATAATATTTTCCCTTCCTATCTTTGATCCAAACAGTTATTTGAATACCAGCCATAGTTTGCAGCCATCTGGTAAAAGTTAGACAGAAAAAAAAACTTAGTCTTGTTTTCAATGATTTTCTAACAAATGCTTCTATCTTCCCTCCAGATTTCTGCTGCTCAGGCTATTTCAGTATTATAAAGCTAGTGTGATTAGAATGCTCTGCCATCTGAAAAATATGCTTGTTGGCATTCATTGTGGAATTTTCCTAATGCCCTATTAGCCAACTTTAATCTGGACTATTTAAAGACCACATCAGAAATGTATATTGTTATTAATTTAACACTTGGCTAAAAGTCAGTATTTCTGATAAAACCTTACACAAAGCTTTCTATTTATCAGTGAAGAATTCAAACATGCCTATTTATTCCTATAAACCATAAAAGAACTTTTGTTTAACTTCTCTTCTAGCTTTTCTGTCTACATCTTTAACTTTTGCCAAAGAAGAAACTGACATTTTTTCAACTATTACTGGTAAACAATAAATAAGTCAGACAATCAATGCTTCTTTAGATGTAACAGCAGAATGTTATAATCTAGCATGTAAGATTGCTCGTCACAGTAACATATATTTATTCAGACTGCATTTAAATGAACAAATAAGTCAAATTTATCTTTCAAAAGTGGATAAAGCTGAGGAATTTGTGGGAAAGCTCTGGTGCATAAACATGGAACTTGTGTAATCATACAACCCAAGGCAATGTAACATGGTAGACTAGAATTCGATCATGTTGCTATGATCCACTATGTCTTGTTTTAACTGAGGTTTGATCTTACTCCAGATAATACACCAAATTGGGCCAACACGCCTTTTTTATTTGCATATGTGTTTACTCATTCTGTATGTTGAAACAGAATTTACCTTACAATTTCTTATAGATGGAATGTGTAATAAATTTCCAGCACATCTTCTTTCAGCTGTTCCCGTTAGGGGTCGCCACAGTGAATTATTCCACAATCATGTGGAAATAAATTTCCAGCACCTATTTATTATATTTAACCAACCAGCAGACAATTCTAAATTTAAAATACAATCCTCTCTCCTGCAAAATAGTTATCTTGTGAATGTAGGTATGTGTATACATAGGCATACACATATACAGGGATGACAAAATTTCTGTATAATCCCAATTTGTCATTTCAACTTGTTTCCCAACTTGTTGAAACCAATTCTGAGTATTTTTCTCTCCTCTGCAATAAATTTGCATTCATGATACATTTGTGTATAGATATCTTAAAGAAGCTGTATGTTCTTTAAAAGGTAGGATGAAGGCAAGAATAAATTCATATTAATTGAATAGCACAATAAAACAAATGCCTCCAAAATTAGGGATTGTAACTTCCTCAGTTTCTCACAGAAATGACAAGAGAGAAGAAAAGATAATCAAGGAATGGGATCGTTGAGATGAAAGGATAGCTGCCCTGGGAAAGGATGAAAAGAGAAAAAGAAGGGCAAATCTGATGGTGATGAGACTGTATAAAGAAGTAACTGACCAAAGATGGAAAGAAAAAAGAGAGAAGTCTTGTTATGCATTATAGAAAAGGTTAAATTAACCAGGTAAGCAGTCCCTATCAAACAAGAGGTTACAGGTAAATCTTCAGACACCCATACTTTTTACCTACACCTGTTCCTTCCTTCCCTTCCCAACAGTTCTTTCATTCTTCTCACCAAAAGTAAGGGTTCCTCTTGTATTCACAGGAAATTCCAGGAAAACCTGAACCATTAGACAGAGTAAGGCATCCCCATTTCAATTCTTAGGAAGTATAAACGAGCCCTTAAGCTACGACCGAAATGGATAATCTGTTGGTGACTGAGGCACACACTTAACATTTGGGAGAAACTATGAATAAAGTACCAATATAAATAAGCAGATTTTTTTTAACTTTTGGGAAAGCGCACAATACAATTATGCCGACCTTACTATACACTACCCAAGCATAATCAAGGGAAGCTTAGGAGCTGCATCTGGATGAGTTTTGCCCTGATGATCAGTGTGTGGGCATGTGGAGGAGAAAGCTACATTCAAGAAAGGTTCTACTTCTGATTTATTATAGATGTTTCTGTTTCCCAAAGACTGAGAATTCCATCTCCTTAAGTTTTATTCTATCAGCTACAAAATATACTATCTCTTAGAAGTTAACTAATCTACAGCAGTTCTGTGGTTTGAATATGTAAATCCCTTATAGCTGCAAGTCTCATTGTGTAAAGATAATCTTTACACAAGACTAATCAGGCATAGTGTTTATGTTAAGCATATTAACTGGAACTGGTTAGGTTTGCCACAGCAGTTAACAAATGTTTCCCTTGCAACTAAATCTCCTCTCAACTCTTAAAAATAGCTTACCTTCAGTTATTTAGTAATATATTGTTAGATCTTTTGTGATCTTTTAGCCCATTAGTTATGTCACTAAAGTTTCATTAAAAACCATGAATTTAAAATTTCATTTATAATAAAGGAAAATGTTTGAATAGTCAATTGCTAAAATGGAAACATCTGACAGAAGTACATAAGTTAGTAACTTTCAAAGTTAAAATTCTGAGAGATTTAAACTTGCCATATGGTTTCTGACTATTCCTCCTGACTACATATTTTCTCCTTTCAACATAGTCTTTGAAGGCAAAAGGGTAAGGAAAAGGCGGTAACACTATTGTTTTTCTTTAAAATACACACATAAATACGTTATTCTTCTTGCCTGCTAAGTTTATTGTTTTTGCACGTTCCATAAAGCACCAGAATTGTTTGCCAATTAGTTAGGTCACCCCAGTTCTCCTAGGGGAAATCTGTTAGCACTATCACCACAGCAACACAAATGCATAAATATCAAGTTCACAAAATGACAACTTGGTCAGTTTTTTTTTTTTAAATATTGTTCTCTATTTTTTGTTTTGTTTGGTATTTACTACTGGGGACAAATATTATAAAGGAAGTAGTCTCATTATACAGTTAAGATAAGAAGGGTGAAATTATTCACCATCATCAATCGTCTTCAGAACTGGATTCATCTTCCTGGTCAGAAAGTTCTGCAACAGGAAAACGCAGAATAGCAGCTACACCTGTCAGTTGTCCAAGCTGTTCCCCAGATACATGAAGGCTAGAGAAGATGCGAACTGTGCCCATATTCTCACGAACACTATCTACGAGCCGGACATATCGACTACGAGTAGCCACATCCTGATGCCTAAAAAGTTCATCGCTGATCAACAGAGTATCAATGGCCATTGCTTCATTAGCCTTTTCTACATGTTTGAGACCGTAAAAGGCCCGATCAGGCTCATGTTGTAGCATTTTGTAGAAGTCATCTAACGCTTTGACTTCACCAGCTGCTTTGGTATCAGCAAGTCGACTGGTCACAGCTGGGTCACAAAGAGCTTCTTTCAGGGCGTACTTATGTCCAGATGATGAATGCACCTAGAATATGAAGAACAACAGAAAACATATATTGTCTACAATGATAATGGAAACTAAATTCCCAGGAACAAGTTTACTTACAAGCAATCATTTTAGTAATCATTCAAAGTTACAACGACACTGAAAAAAATAACTTGCTACCAATCCTTGTACTTACGACTATCACAAGATCTCAGATGGGCACTTGATCAAAATTTGGCAGACAACTGGCATGTATTTATGATAGTTGCAGCATTGGGGCCATGTGATCATCATTTGCAACTTTTCCAGCCAGCTTCCAACAAGCAAAGTCAACAGGGGAAGTCAGATTCACTTAATGACCATCTGATTAATTTAATAAATTTCAGTGATTTGCTTAACAACTGTGGCAAAAAAGATCATAAAATTGTTCATGAATCACTTAATGGAAATTTTGGTACCAATTGTGGTTATAAATCAAAGACTAATTGTTTTTAAAATACATGGAAAACATCCTTATATGTCTAGTTGACCTCAATAGATGTACTTTCCATATCCTTTCATAAACTGTATTTATCTCAAACCAGTTTTTATTTGCTTTATAATAAACTAGTAGAACAATGAATCATGCTCTCACTAAACAGCTTGAGAAAGTCTCAAGCAGAAAAATAAGAAATGGACATCTATAAAGGAGCTCAGACTGAATGTGCAGGTAGTCCTTGACTTACAACAATAAATTTAGTGACTGTTCAAAGTTACAATAGGACTGAAAAAGTGACATGACTGTTTTTCACACTTACGACTATTGCAGCATCCTCATGGTCATGCAATCAAAATTCAGATGCTTCATATTTATGGTTCATATTTATGTGGTGTCCTGGTATCATGTGATCAGCTTGATAACTTCTGATAAGCAAAGTCAGTGGGGAATCAAGGTCCATTTAACCACTGTTACTATTTTAATAATTGCAAGGATTCACTTAATAATTGTGGCAAGAAAAGTCATAAAATAGGGGCAAAACTCATTTAACAAATGTTTCATTTAGCAACACAAATTTTGGGCTCAATTGTAGTTGTAAGCTGAGGACCACCATACATGGAATAGTTCAAATCAGAGCAAAACACATTTAACTAAACATACATAGTATGACTTTGTTGTAAAGGTGTTTTAGTTATCTTAAATATTAGCCCATTCTTTTCATAAATGTAATGTTTAAAGATTGGGAATTATGACCTAGGAGAGACAGCAACACCATTCCCTTTCAGTTTTAAAAAAACCCAACCCAATCAGAAATAAACACTGGTAGGTTTTTCATTTATGGATTTCTTGACTGTACTATTATTTATAGGACCATCCATCCTTCTAAAGGGTGTTTTTAGTTCAGAGGCAAATTATGGGCAGATTTAGGTGATCCAAATTTCAGTATTTTATGTGTGATTAAAATTAAATAAGAAATTACATTTTTTTACATTTATTTTTCCATCTCCCATATACAGTACCACATAACTCCAGGACACCAGCTAAAGATCCCTCAAGGTGATGGTATGAAGCACCTTAACTTCTAAATTACCTGTAAGAATTTGGAGCGATTCTCCAACAGCAACTTGTTGTCCGTCTTGACAGCCTGCTGGAACATGTAGTCGCAGAACTGCTCTCTCACGAAACCCGGGCTGGCTACAAGGACACACTTGACCACGTCGAAGTTAAGGTGTCGCTGAATGGCCTGCATCACTTGGTCGTAGAACCTCTCCAGGGCCCGGTCGTGCTGGGAGCAGTTGCCCCGGCGTTTCCGAGGGATGTTCACCTCGATCTTGGCCCGGGTCAGAGTCATACTGGGGGTGACGAGGCAGACGTGGGCCAGCCCTTCCTGCATCACCACGGCGGCCAGGTCGGCGCTCCAGGCCGGGTCGCAAGCTTGCTCGATCCTCTCCAGCACCACGCTGTCCCACTGCTTCTTGGCCAGCGTGAACTGCCGGTTGGGCTCCAGTTCGATGGTGTGATAAGCGCCCATCTTGACGTACTCGTTCTCCTGGATGTTGGTGCCTTTGACGCGCAGCTGGCAGGCCTGCGAGTCGAAGTCGATGGTCTCCACGCAGAGGGTGAGCGTGGTGCGGATGCGGTTGCTGCCCACGCTGCCCGTGGACGACTCCGTCTGCACCTTTCGGATGGTGGAGGCCCGCAGGCTGTCGCCCACCTGCAGCAGGTTGTAGGCGTGCCACATATCCTCCGGGTCCTCGGGGATGAGCGTCACTTGCCCGGCGTTATCCTTCTCGATGTCCTTCCGCACCAGCTTCATGGTGGCTCCGGCGGCGGGGAGCCCGGGATCAGCCAAAAGCACGTCCCGATTTCCCCACTCCTCCTCCTCCTCCTCTTCTCGGCCTGCGAAAACCGGCGGCCCGGCCCTGCCGACAGACGCAACGACCCGCTTCGAAGACTCAGCAACGACCGCCCCTAGGCGGGCAAAGCGGCTGACCGCCGTAGCGCTAACAAGCCACGGAGGCGCTTGGCTCACGGCCAAGCGGCGCGCTTGGATTGCTCCGGCGTGGCTCCTCTCAGCCCTTCATTGAACGGCTGGCGTGGAGAGAAGCCATGGCCGAAGGAAGGGGAAGCGTCTGCCAGCAGGAGGAGGAGGAATAGGCCAGGCCCCGGGCGGAGCATAAACGTGACAAGAGTCCTGAAAGGGGAGTGGCGGGACACAAGGCAAAGGCTGGTTGGATGCCGGCCTTGCTTTGCCGCTGCTCTCGAGCCGCGAGAGGGAAGGGCTTCCCTTCGTCCGTGGATGTGATTAAGCCGGATTCCATTAGGGAGAGAGAGAGAGAGAGAGAGAGAGAGAGGTTGAGGCCTCGGGGTGGCGGCGGGAGTCGTAGCTGCCGTTGGCTTCCCGCCTAAGTCACGTTTAAAAGGGTAGGTCCTCATGTGGACCTCATGCCTCTTGCGCTTCATTGTCTCTGCCAGCCTTTGATTCGAAAGCAAAAAGAGGCTTAGGGGGATGTAAAGATAAACAAATAAATAGGTTTTGATCCCAAAGCAGTTTAAGCCGGGTTTGTCTAAACGTCCCATTTTCCGGGGCTGGCCTCGGCTCATACAATAAAAAGGCTTCCTTAAGGATTACTTAACCAGGTTGGGAGTTTGGCGTGATCCGTGAACAGCCAGGTTTACAGGGAGTTTGTGCGCTGAGGTTCATTTCCGTTTCCCATGCAGAGAGGGTCTTTTTAAAGAAGAGCAGATGGCCAAGGCAGGGAGAGGCTCAGTACAATAAAAACAATCTTGTAAAATGCAGCATAGAGTTAGTTATTTTAATATTTTAAGCCAGCAGTCACCAACCAGTGGTCCATGAGAACATTTTGGTGGTCCGCAGAAAAATTATTTGCATTTTTTATTTTGCATTAAATCAGGGATCTGTCATTAGGCAGATCGTATTAGTGGTCCACAAGATTTACAATTATGAATTTAGTGGTCCCTGAGATCTAAAAGGTTAAGGACCCCTGTTTGAAGCCACGCTTCCTCTCCCTCTTTTTCATTAATCAAACTGAAGTGCTTTGAGAGGCAATGTATATATGTTGGCATGGGATTCAGTGAGAATGTTGGATGGGTGTGGGATTAAATGATCATTTGTCATGCTTGTTGTGGAACTTAGTTTAATAATATAACTACTTCCTTATTAATCAGGACACAGTACTAAGGCCCAAATGGAAATTGGTGATAGGTAGTCATTGGAAGGAGCATATTTCTATGAAAATGATTTTAAAATAATCAGACATCCCTCAGTCAGATAACTCTTTTAAGTCTCTCGCTATGCTCAGATGGAAATTAAGAGTCATCTTCTCTACCACAACCCAAGGGTGTTACATATTTTGTGTGTTAGTTGTTTAAAACTGGAAAACTATAGTCTTGGGAAATAAGGGAGATGTTCTATGAATGGCTCACTGATATTCAACGGTATTATGTGTGCACAGGAAGAAAAGTTGAGGAAACAACACAATTTTTTAATTTGAGCAAGTTTAAGGGCGGCGGAAGCCTTTATGCCATTAGAATAATGGAATGCATTGAATTTTCAATTATACATAACTTGCTTTTATGTGGTTCTGTTGGTTATGGTTTCTGACTTCCAGAAGAAATTAATGGTGATTCATTGCCCTTCCCCTTTATGTAATGGAGCAAGATCCAAAATTAAAACCTATAATTAATAGTGTCCATGCCAATGCAATGTATATATTTTTCCAGTAATACAAAATGAAATAATCTCTATGATGACGAGAGCATGATAATTGAGTATAGATATGTATGAAAAAGACATATATTTATTAAGTATATATAAATAGAATTAGAATTCTTTATTGGCCAAGTGTGATTGGGCACACAAGGAATTTTCCTTTGGTGCATATGCTCTCAGTACATAAAAAGAAAGGTACATTCGTCAGGGTACAACACAATGATAGTCATAGGGTACAAGTAAGCAATCAAATCATATTAGGAAACAATAACCAATGTAAATTGTAAGGATACAAGCAACAGAGTTATAGTCATAAGTGGGAGGAGATAGCTGATAGGAACTATTATACTTCTCATCGTATAATAGTAATGCAGACTTAAGAAATAGTTTGACAGTGTTGAGGGAATTATTTGTTTAGCAGTGATGGCGTTCAGGAAAAAAACATTCTTGTGTCTAGTTGTTCTGGTGTGCAATGCTCTATAGCATCATTTTGAGGGTAGGAGTTGAAACAATTTATGTCCAGGATATGAATGGTCTGTAAATATTTTCACAGCCCTCTTTTTGACTCGTGAAGTATACAGGTCCTCAATGGAAGGCAGGTTGGTAGTAATTGTTTTTTTCTGTAATTCTAATTATCCTCTGAAGTTTGTGTCTGTCTTGTTGGGTTGCAGAACCAAACCAGACAGTTATAGAGGTGCAAATAACAGACTCAATAATTTCTGTGTGGAAATATTGTTTGTACTAAATTTTCATGTTAGTTTATTAAGATGAATGAATCTGTTGAAAACCTTTGAATTTTGTATGGATTTAGCAACCAAATAACTAGTTCCATTCAAATTTTCGGGTTCAGTTTTTACTGTCTTTGTACAAAGGGATGATGCAAACATGATGCCCTAAAAGTCTTCTAGCATTCCCTACTTTTGAGATGTTTCATGACAGTACATGCCTTATTGCAAACAGCATCTGGTCAGAGAGCTATTTGAAGTATTCTGTTGTTACAATTTTAATATTTACATAACATTTGAAAAAGATGTATCAGCAGCTTTATGTAAGGGCAGTACATCATATGAATCAATCAGATGCTGTGTTTATTACTTTGGCCAGTTGTTACCAATACATTTAGTGCTTTTTCTATAAGCTTTCACTCTGGAAAGCCTTACACGGGCATTGTGTAGCAACGGGAATGTGTTGGATTATGATTCTGTAAGTTATGTACCTAGCTTGTTGACCTTGCCTCCTTACATAGCTCTAATATTCCAGAGATGATTTACAATACTAGTGTTTGAAAACTTTAGCAAGACTGTGTATATTATGGGAAATGTACTGGGCATTATTTCTGTGACTTTATTTACCAAAAGCCTCATCCAAATGATACATGACATTGGTGTTTAGATTTACTTTTGCTATCATTGGGAACTCAGCCTTTTCATTGGTTGCTTCATCTTTCTAGGTTTCTGTTGGATTGCTTCAGAACAGCCAGAAACAAGAAATATATCTGAATTCCCACTTGATCTCTATAAGCAGGAAACTGAAAAGGTCTAAGAACAGGCATTCAACTTCTGAAATCAGATTGCATATTACAGGAAGAAAGTGTCTGAGTTTTTTGTTAGAAAGCTACAAGCCTTTTTATTCTCTGCGGGGTAACTTAGTTGTTCAGGAAATTTGGGATACAGAGGAAAGGTGTGATCTGAGTCTGTTTGTATGAAGAGGAAAAGAGAGAAAAGCAGCCAGAACTTCTATTGTATAATTCTTTGAGGAAGCAGAGTTAAGATTAGTATTGCTGTGCATAATACCAAATCAAGACTATAGAAGAAAACCTCCAGAGCATTAGCTGTTACTAATATTCTTGAACTCTGTCACAATCTCTCTTTATGTGCTGTGCATTTTCAGAGGGGTAAGCATTTAGACTAATATTAATACTTTTACTATCAAGCACACATGTATGTCTTTATGGTATGTCTTCCTATATTGGACTCTAAAATAGATATATGGTGCCAATTGGCACTAGTACAATTGTGGTACCTCATTTCATAACTGCTGAAGTTCCATGGTTTCCTGTCTATATGTAGGGCCCAAAACATTAGAATGTTTCTGGGCCCTACATATATTCTCAAGGTCTTTTGAGAATATAGAAATAACGAATGGCAGTAACCCAGTGATTTTTGAGAAAAATGAAGAATTGTTTTTCCCCAAAAG
>JAEANM010001929.1:0-25992 GCA_017656035.1 Myanophis thanlyinensis
CAAAAGCTGGCTGAGGGATTCTGGGAGTTGAAGTCCACAAGTCACAAAATGGCCAAGTTTGCCCACCCCTGGTTTAGCATCATGTTCTTTTAGCTTTTTTTCCAGTAAACCTGGGATTTTTTTTGGGGGGGGGGAGGGAGATAATGTTTTATAATACAGTAGTCTTTTTTCAATTACCACAATGTCAGAAGCAGCTGAAGAGGATTTTTTTTTTTTTTGAAATAAATTCTCTTATATATGTCTCACAGAAGGCATTTTGTTTGAAATCTATTAGCACATTCATATACTTTTGCATTTTTGGTAATTCCGAGAGTGAAAGAGATCTTCTTGAGGGGTAAGTTGGTAGCTATAAAAAATTGTTCTTCTTTTAAGGTTTTTCCATGTTGCTTTAACTGATGTTCTTAACAGATTAAATAAAGATGATTTGTCATTTCCAAGCAAAACGCCTTCTCAGCTATATATAGTTGGCATTGAGAGCTAATTCCCTATATTCATTTTTTTTCTACAACCATTGACCTACAAGTATTAATATGTCAATGTATTTATGCTCTTTATATTATACAGCACTGACTTATCATGAATATAAATTAAAATATTTGCTGTTCAATTACCTCCTTATGCCTTCAGATGCTTACACATAGATAATGATCATGCAGCTTGATACAGTTTATGGCAAAATATAATCATATTGATAGGGGTTTTTTTAATGACTTGGCAAAGATCTAGCAATAGAGTGTGATTATGAGCAAATCGTAAATATAGATATAGGTAGATATACAGACATTTTAAATCTCCAATAATAGAATTTATAGAGAACAGGAATTAGAAAATCTCTTTGAACAATAACAGTGTAAACTTGCTTGTGGTTTTTATGAATGGTCTATTACTGGTTTAGCTTAAAATGATGCTTGATTACAGTTTGAAATTTAATCGCCAAAAAGTTAATACATGATTCCCAAATTTGTAACAGAAGTCCCAAGGCAAGCTTCTGCTGACTTGGGAGTAGTTTAGAAAACAAAACAAAACAAAACAAAACTATACAGTCTGGATAGAAACAGACTAGGGTTTTCACTGACTGCAACAATGGATGTTATATTGACATATATTACTTTAATATTTCTTCCCTTTAAACAAGCTCCCAAGGTCAAGTTGGACTGCAATCATATGGGGAAATATTTAATCCTGTATGTGTGTGTCTCTCTCTCTCTCACACACACACACACAAGCTGTCAAAGGAAACAAATGGCTTTCCCCTCTGAACTAACACTGCAGGCATTTGCCATGGGCAATTGTGGGAAGGGAGATTTTCCTCTCATTCTTGATTACTTTTAGCGAAACAACAACTCATCAGAATCTCCAACATCAAATTTAATTTCAGTGTGAGATATTAGGGTCCTAGCAAGCTAGGCAGTGAATTCATGTAGCATGACTGAGCAGGAGAAGGCGGAACAATCAAGATGTTCTCTGGGAATCAAATTCAGCCTCTGCTGTCTGCTTAAAGCACTCCATTTCCCAATACTATTTTCCACTTACATATTTGGGAGAAGGCAAAATCAACCAGCAATTATTAAAAAGTGACTATAAACCTGTAATGATCTCTAATTACAAGGAATCTGAAATCTGGACTTTATTCAAAGAATTTCACATTGTTTGAGGATGTAGAAGGATATACTATATCCCTGATAATTATTATGATTACTCTCCATTCACTAACTGGGTAATTTTTGTATCAAATAGCATGTGTAAAGATGTTGCAGCATTTAGGGTATGAAAATGATCCTAATTTTTCAGTATTTTGATTGTGATGCTGTCATTACATTCCTGCTGTTATACTTTTTTCACTTCAGTTCTCTTTGTCCCTTGAAAATATAGTTTGGATCATTAACAGTGGATAAAAAAGGTAAGGGCAATGGGTCATAATTCCATTCTTCTGTCCAACTTTCCATTATAGAAAATATTCTGCTTCAATGATCTGCCATCTTCCCATAGAATCTTCCCATATATTGCAACACACAAACTTGTTTATTTAAAAAAAATCATATAGTCACCCAACTAACTCTCAGTGACTCTAGACTGCTTATAACAGTAAAAACTCAATATAAAAGCAATAAAAAATTATAACTCCCTCACTTGATTGTTGGTGACAACAATCAAATTTAAGTTGTATTATACTGTCTTTATTAGAAATCCTTGTTATCGCACTGGCCTATTACTTGAGTTCTTTTCTTTTGACTATATTTGTTGTATGGGTGGAAGAATGAGAAGAGACAGATCAACATTAAAGCAACAAGTCTTTATTGAAGCTCTGATCAACTAACAATGGCTGCAGGCAGGCAAATCCCTTTTATAGGGAAAAGCTGCCTGCCAGACAGCCAATTAAATCAGGGTGCTTTCCCACGCTGAGAAAGCATTAGATCATTAAATAATACTGTGCATGCGTGGATACAACAACATTCTAATAATCTAAAATTTTATTTTAAGCAGTTATGTCAGGAAATACTTCTGAAAAAAACATTCTATGAGTGGTAGAAGACATGTGCGTGCTAATGAAAATATTTTTTCTGTCTAGTTTTGCTTATGATTAGCAGTTTTGATAACTATTTCATTCTTAGAGAATTATGTGAAAAAAATGTATTAAAGGAAGTGGGAAAGTTGCCAATGTACCATGGTGCTGATTGGCATTACGCTATGTATTTAATACAATCATGTAGTAGAAGCAAGTAAGTAGGATTTGGTCACAAGTTATGGTATAGATTTTATTAGAGTTCACATTAAGTAAAAGAAGTTTGAAATCAGTTATTGTCCTGGATAGTTTATGTGATTCATATAAGATATTTTTATTCTTTTAAAATTCATAGCCAGACTCTTGAGTATTACTATCCACTATTTCAAGTATGTACAACCCACCAGGTTGAGAAGGTCAGCATTTTCATTTTCCAAGGTAATCATAATAACCATCTCTACCAACACTATTTCTATCTCATCTTCCTAATTTTTTTTTCTTATTCCATTTGGCAATATTTGGCCCTAATCTGTGCTATTTCTCAAATTTTATTCAAAGACTGTTAGAAACAGAATAATAATCTACATCAATTTTTCAACCTTGTCCACTTAAGATATGTGGACTTCAACTCCCATAATTCTGGGAGTTGAAGTTGGTCTATATACCAGCTGATCTGTTTTTCTCCTGTACAATCTCTATGTGTTATATCAAACTATAAGGAGCAATGTATTTTAATTCATTATTTTTGGGATTAAAAATGGCTAATCTAGTGGGTGAATTCAATCTTTTTTACTACTGGTTCTGTGGGCATGGCTTTGGTCACTACATGACCAAATTTGATTTGAAGACTTCTTTTGTGTGGGTGATGTTAAATGAATGCAGTGGTTGTTAAATAAACCCATTGTTTGCTAAGGGGCAGTTTTTTTTCCAGAAACTAGAAATAAACATGGGTTATAAACTGCAGTTATTTGACCATGGAGCATTGCGGGGTTCAAATATTTTATTAGTTTATCAAAATATAAATACAGAAATACAAAGAAAAATGAAAATAAGGGAGGAAAAGGGGAAGGTGGAAAAGTGTAGTAGGGTAAAGGAGAAAAAGAAAATCATTGACTTCTGATTCCTTGTGGTGCATAGAATAAGGTAGTAACATAAAACTTCAACATTTTACTTTTATAATATAATATATATTAGCCATTTCTATAACAAGCCTATGTAATCAGCAAAACCCAAAATGAACTTTTTTTCTGCCTCCGAGCACGAAGTCCAGAAATGGTTTCCAAGTAGAAACAAAAATAATTATGTTTTTTTCTTTAATGAAAGCACTCAATTTAGCCATCTCTGCTAAATCCATCAACTTTTATAGCTATTCATCCATTGTGGGAATCAAAGCAGTGGTGGAATTCATTTTTTTTTACTACCAGTTCTGTGAGCGTGGCTTGGTCGGCATGGCTGGGGGGGGGGGGTCATGTGACTGGGAGGGCAGTTTCTGTAAACAGGGGAACAAAGATTAGGTTAGAAACAACACCAGAACGTTTTTTTTCCTGCCTTCTTTACAGGATTAACCCTGCAAAGTGGACAAAAACAAAAGGAAGTTTCTTCTAACAACCGGTTTACTTTCTAGTGAACATGCTATAACCTGCTGACTTTTACCTCTGGGTGGTACTCATTAAACCAGACAGAAATGGTTTGCAATTTAAAAGTCTTGTGAGTCCTTCTGGATTCATAGCTTCTGCTCAAAGAGCAAGTAACAGGTGAGGCGATGAGGATCTTTGCCCCATTAATCTGCTTCTCTGAACTGCTTAGAAAATTTACTACCAGTTCTAGCAAACCTGCTAGAACCTGTTGAATTTCACCTCACAATTTTGTAGTTATATATATTGGCTGTGGATATATATTATTGTATGCATGTACACTTCATTTTTAACAAGAGTTCCTGCATATATCACTTGGCATATGAGTTTAAATAAACATAGACAACCTGCAGTAAACAGATTATTATTATTATTAGAAAACTCCCAACTTGATTTGTATTTTAAGGTCTCTAAATGTGTATGTACATCAATGAATGAAGCAACAGCATACATCTGGCTCTTCAGTTCATGCCGTTGCAATGAATCTTCTACATGCAGAAAAATCTAATAATGTCAATGCCTCATATTCTTATGAAGCTTTCATAATCTAAATGCAAAGGCTTAGTTTTATATCATCTATTATCTGAGCATAGGCTGGAACAAGGGAATTTGCTTTCATGATTCTGTAGAATTTCATTAGCACCTAATATCATCTAATCATTTAACTCATGCTGAGAATTTTTGCATTCAGAAGATGTGGTCCAATAGTAACATATGGTCTTTCCTTTTTTTAAATAATTCCTGATAAGATTTTGTAGACTCTGTTGAGATAAAATTAAATATTTTCCAACTGTTATTCATATCTTCTACTTATCATGTAATTGGATAACAGGATCCTCTGGCACAATAACCCTTGGATATTCACAATGGAATGTACTGCATATAAATGATCTAAAAAGCTATTTGTACATAGCTCAGCTCTTGGAATACACCTCTCTGCCCAATTTTGAGCTATGCTTCAAATTAATGTTATATTATGACAAGTGTTATTAGGCCACTGTACTATAAGGCAGCTTTATAGCATTCCAACCTTTGTATTTGTCAGCATGTGTGAATCATAGATATTGTCAACATTTTCCAACACTATAGCAGGGGCTACTTCATTATAACATAACTCAATAAAGCTGTCTATTGAGTTCTTCCAAGGAAAACATTCTTATCTTGTCTCTCAGAAAGAAAGCAAAGCAGAAAATTAATCAGAAATATAATGGCTCTTTGTCTAAAAGTAATTCATTAGAAAGCAACTTCAAAGACATTCATTGTTTGATTTTAATCAATTGTATCCTTCATTAGCAACATAACAATCCTAGTAGGGTTTTCAAATGGGTTGTGTTCCTATTTTCACATCATTAAATTAAATGTAACAATGCCAATGCTGCCTATGGTTTTGTTTCCAAACAAATTTGGGATGTCAGTTGAAATGGATATACATTGAAATAATGGTGGATGTCATTAACATTTGCAGCAATAGTGCCATATTCATACATTCCAACCAAGTATAGAAAAAGCATATAAATAGGTGCTACAATTTTAGTTCTTGATAATGAATCTTTGACTCACCTACTTATTGCTTTTGTGAAAGTGGATGCAGATGAAAGGCTTTTAATAATTCCATGGCCTGAAATTCAGGATATGCAGAGGAAAACTTCCACATGAATAAAAAAAGCTGCACAGAACACAGCAGCTTTCCAGAATCACCAATTAACACAGCCTCTCAGGCATCTAGAAGGTATCAGTGAGGGTACTTGTATATATTAATTGCATTTACATTGATACTGAAAGACAACTTCTAAAGTAGTGTTATCGAGCACATTGGAATTGAAACCTTTAAAAAAAATTAACTGTATTATTTCAGTGAAAAAAATGTTCATTTTATAGCAATTTTACCAAGTATTAAAATAAAAAAAACTAATGCAAACTTAAAAAAAGAAGAAAAATAGAAAGTGAAGAAAAGAAAAACAAGAAATAATGGTAAAAAGAAAAAAATAAGAATATAGTAAAGAAAAGGAAAAGAAATATAATTTTTGCTATAAACAAATCCTTAAAGCCTTGTTCTGATCAGCAAAAGTCCATTAAGGGTTGTTAGAGGTAATGACATGCCTATTTTAACCTTGATCAAATACTGGAGCTTGATTTCTTTTCATTTTTGTCTCTTCTCACAAAATTCTTCCAGACTTTAAAAAGTCTCTTTTTTATATCTAATACAGGAATGTTATCTGGGTTACCCTTCGTTTACCTGTATATCCCTTTTAATTATTAAGACATCAACAGGTTTCATTTGTATGTCCAATAGAACATCTTTTTCTTGTAACCTGTCACTTTATCCACTTTCAGATCAGCAAAACATGTTATTTATTTTAGGTATAGTTTATTTACAGAGGAAGGCACTCTTAAAATTGACTTATTTTTTATTCTGCCTTTATTATTTTTATAAATAACTCATGGTGGTGAATATACTCTTTCCTCCTATTTTCCTCACAACAACCCTGTGAGGAGGATTGGGCTGAGCCAGTGATTGGCCCAAAGTCACCCAGCCAGCTTTCTGTTTAAGCTGTGCCTGGAAACCATAGTTGCTGGATTACTAGGCCAGCAGTTATCCACTGTACCAAACTGGCTCTATGTTTCTGGATCCATTGTTCAAAAATGTCCTTTAATATGTGTAAAAATATATTTCTTCATTCTGTATTAGCAAATCAAATTTAAGTGTTCTTCTTTAATTACAATCTTTAATACCTGGTGGGTTGCTCTAGTGTCCAACTTTCAAAGTCTCATCCTGTTTTTTTTAAATGAATTCAAAACAAAAGCATTTTCCATGGGAAGGATTCTTATAATTCCAAAATCTTAGTTCAGATCCAACTGGACACTTAGTCCATTTGTAACTTTCCAAAATCAAAACTCTAACCACTCTTTTGCTCTTTATTCCAAAATAATTTTTTAAGTTCTTAAACTTATATTTAAAATTTTTACTAAGGATTGTAAGAAACACTTTTATTCCCAATGCTGTAAAACCTGTCAATCTAAATGCTTTTAATAGTTGAAAAGCAGTTAACAATTTCCAAAAGTGATTAGAAAAATACAGAGTTTTTGACTTATCAATTACTTAGTGACCAAGTGATGATGTGATGAGTGAGATACCCATCCCCTGCAAAAACTACTTATAACCTAATTTCAAAATTCCGATGTTGCCCCTCCCCCATTCATGATCACATGGTCACATTTTGGGCTTTCAGCAACTTTGCCGGACCAACGCTAAGAAGATAGCGAAGGACCCCAGCCACCCCAACAATAGACTCTTTACCACGATGCGGTCAGGAAAGCATTTTCGCTCTCTGAAGGCAAACACAGAGAGAATGAGAAAAAGCTTCTTTCCAAAGGCAATACGGACACTAAACCAGGAACCACAAGAACACTCAGGACTATAACAGGAACCACAATTGTATCTCACTCCCACCTTCCCAACTATCCCTAACTTATTTCCTACCCTACCTCCCTTTTTGCCTTAACTTACTCGCAGTCGCGGGCGGTCGCGTAAGCATTTCACTGCATATTGTACCATGTATGACTGTGTATGTGACCAATAAATTTGAATTTGAACTAGTCCACGTTTTTAGCTGTTTGCAATGCCCCATGGTCAGCAAGAATTTTGGGTATAATGTATTTCTTGAACAATTGGAGAATATGTGGATGAAAGGTCTAAAATTCACATTGAGTTATAATTTAAAAGAAAACTTTCATAAGATGATATACCATTGGTATCTAACAACAGCCAAACTGTCAAGAATGTATAAAGGCATTTCAAACAAATATTGGAAATGTAAATGTAAAGAAGGAACTTTTTATCATTTGGTGGACATATGACAAAGTAAAGAAATACTGTTGTAGGATTCTCATCTTAATGCAGAAAGTTCTTAAAGTACATATAAAACCAACAAATTTTGTTCTAGGATTAATAAAGAACTTGAAAAAATTTGAATGTTGAAAATAGATACTTTAATTCAAAGGTGACATTCAGTAGGTTCTAGCAGGTTGGCTAGAACTGGTAGTAAATTTTCTAAGCAGTTCGGAGAACTGGTTGTAAGAAGAAATCTCCTTTTGGTTTTTTTTCCACTTTACAGGGTTAATCCTATAAGGAAGGCAAGAAAAACATTCTGGTGTTGTTTCTAGCCTAATCTTTATTGTCCTATTTACAGAGACTGCCCATCCAGTCACATGACCCCCCCAGCCATGCCCACCAAGCCACGCCCACAGAACTGGTAGTAAAAAAAATTGAATTCCATCACTGCTTTGATTCCCACAATGGATGAATAGCTATAAAAGTTGATGGATTTAGCAGAGATGGCTAAATTCAGTGCTTTCATTAAAGGAAAAAAACATAATTATTTCTGGACTTTGTGCTTGGAGGTGGAAAAAAAGTTCATTTGGGTTTTGCTGATTATATAGGCTTGTTGCTATAGAAATGGCTAGTATATATTATCATATTAAAGTAAAATGTTGAAGATTTATGTTACTACCTTATTCTATGCACCAAGAGGAATCAGAAGTCAATGATTTTCTTTTTCTCCTTTACCCTACTACACTTTTCCACCTTCCCCTTTTCCTCCCTTATTTTCCCATTATCTTCATTTTTCTTTGTATTTCTGTATTTATATTTTGATAAACTAATAAAATATTTGAACCCCGCAATGCAATATGGTCACATAACTACAATTTATTACGTTTTGCCAGAAACCCATGTTTATTTCTAGTTTCTGGAAAAAAATTGCCTTTAGCAAACAATGGGTTTATTTAACAACCACTGCATTCATTTAACATCACCTACAAAAAAAAAGTCTTGAAATAAAGTTCAGTTATGTAGTGACCCGCTTTGTATCTGTCATAACTTATGACCATAACAACTGCCAGGCTCAATTACTGTTTTAACTCAACTGTATGCGAACCCAGTGCTCTTTGGAAGGTGTTGAATGCAGGTTGAAGGATGGTTATTCTTAATTCCTCAGAGCTGTAAATCTGCTGGGGACTGCTTTTTTGCAGCATCGTTTGAAGGAGCAACTCCGTGGAGCACTTATGGGTAATATTAATTCCTCTCTTTCTCCAGAAAAGAATTATGAAGAGTCAGTCTACTTGCTGGCTCTTCATTCCAACAAAGTCATCAGCTCCACTTTTATCTGTCTTCAATTCACCATTTTTTCTGTTTCTTTCCTAAGGCGTTTACAAGACTAGAATCCATCCATACTCGCAGTACTTTCTGGCCACAATATCTCAAAAGGATAGAAAACAGAAAACAAAAACCAGAGTGATCAAGGAATGGAATTGCCCTTGAAGAAGTCAGGCTAAAATATTTGGAGGTTTCTAGTTTCTGGAACATTTTTAAATGATCCTTGGGAGAAGTTTAGAAAACTTCTGACTTTAGGAACAATAGATAGATGAAATCTTTTCTCTTTCTTAGAATTCTAGAATTCTGCATTGTTCATGAAACTAATTGAAAGAAATCTAGGTAGAGATTCTATAATATGAACTTCCCTCTGAGTGCCAGATGCTGCTGAATAACGGAATGAAAAGGCTGTTGCCTTTATGTGCTGCCTGCAGGTTTTCCAAAGGCATCTGATTGGCCAGTGTGTTTCATTCACACAACAGGCTAACACAGTTAACAATGCTTTGTTCAGTTCAATTGTCTGAGCATGCTTGTTAGAGTTAATTAAAGTACACCTTAGGTTCTTACAATGCGGTAAGCTAAGGTGTATTTGATCAGTTTTGGATTGGTATATAACAAAAACCCATCTTAAGGGAAATAAGATGCTGGGCTAGATATTCTCTTTGATTTTATCCAGAAGAGTCTTTTCTTTCTGTTTAAAAAATGGGTAAGATGCTTCGGTCTCTGAAATCCCCTTCTGTGAATACTTCAAATTGGTTGAAAAATTATTTCCTTAATGCTGATAGTAGAAACAGAAAGCTTTTTGAAAATGTCTTTGTTAAAGATCTACAGAGACCTAACAGCCAAGCACCTGTCCCCATTCTGTATATTTTTCCAAGGATAAAAAGTACCATTACAAAGGATGAGGTAGACACCAATAACCCACTGTTGTTGCCTTAAGAAATATGCTCATTCTACATGAAAGCTGCCATTCAGCTTTCTGTCTCCAAAATCGGATTTCCCAAACCATTGTGGGGGGTGTGTGTGTGTGTGAATGTTTCAAACGACAAAGGGATTTTTGTTTGTTTGTGAAGTAAAGATGCTTTTCAAAAGCAAAATACAAAAAATCCTACTGGAACAGAATGATGTGTTTAAAGTGAGCGGGAACTTGAGGAGAAAAGAGAGAGAGGGGGAAAAAAAGAAGAATTTGGCATTCTTCAAGCCGAGGAAAAGGAAGTGCGATTCCGAATGTTTGTCAAGGTTATACCTACTGAAATAAACATATATATTTTTTAATTCAGTTAAATTCATACGCTGCTCCAAGTATGCCAGACTATGCACAGCAAGGTTAGGAACAATAAATACAGCAGCATTCTGCACATGCCTAAAGTTAATCTCGGTCCGCATTTTTCACCATACATCCCAAAGCAGAACCCGGACCTGAAAAAAACTCCAAGGGAAGCCCCGGATCCTTCCAAGCTCAGATAAACCCCAGCGGCCGCAACCTTCCTCCCTCTTGAGTTTTGCAGCCATTTCGTTTCCATAATAATGAGCAGGAGCAGCTGCTGGAGGAAATATAATTCGGGGGCCAAAGACACAGGCGCGAAAGGGGCTGCGCGGCTACAAGGCATATCTGCCACAAACGTGAGCTTAAAAGCCGGGGCAGTGAAACGGCGAATATGTCAGAGTCCCCCCTCCCCCCCGGGGGGGGACCGCGCCTCAGACACACTTTGCGGGCGCTCAACCCCCCCGAACTCACACCCGCCCAACTTCGCCGCCGCCGCCGCCACCACCCTCAGGGCAGCAGCGGCCGGAGTTGCCAGGGGGCGCCTGCGCGCTGGGGGTCGCCCTTCTCCACCTCGCCTGGGCCGCGCCGTTGACCCCGAAGCTGACGCCGCCCGCAGTTGACTTGCTCCCTATTTTTAGGAAACCACAGCGCCTCCCCGGTATTCGGCTGCCAAACTTCGCGCAAGGGAGGCTGGCGAAGGTAAGAGGAGCTGGGAGAGTGACGGGAAGCGGGGAGGGAGAAAAGCCAAGTGGCTCTTCTTGCTTTTCGGGGCTGTCGTGCAGCATTAACTTCGGTGGGGGAGCGCGCAATAGCGGCTGAGTTGCCCCCTTTTTCTCCAAGGAGACTCTGCTCTACCGCGTGCTTCAGAGGGCGCGCGAGGCTCTTCAGAAGCCCCTTCCTTCTAAAACTTTGCAATGATAAGCCCGACGGCTTGACGCGATGTATTTTACGGTGAGGAGGAAAAAAAAAAAAGCGGGGTGGTGGTGGTGGTGAGGGAAATCCGGGGTGAGGTGACATGCTTGGTCCGGGACCGAAGTCGAGTGGGGCGGGGGTCGATGTGCCTCCCGGTTACGAGGCGCCCCGCGTCTTTTCTGCTCCGCCGCTTGGTTCTTTCTTCGCGCCACTTGGAAAATTGGTCGGAATAACCCGGGCACCAAAAATTCTTCTTGGTGCCAGGGCGCAAGGAATGATAGTGGGGGGTAGGAAATCGCTGGCGGTTCCATCCGTCTGTTGAGCGAGA
The DNA here is from genome assembly GCA_017656035.1 of Myanophis thanlyinensis. Taxonomy (NCBI): domain Eukaryota; kingdom Metazoa; phylum Chordata; class Lepidosauria; order Squamata; family Homalopsidae; genus Myanophis; species Myanophis thanlyinensis. The sequence continues at coordinate 11,797 of JAEANM010001929.1, forward strand.
TAGAAAGAGGCTTGGTGGTACAAGGAAAGAAACGGAACTGTGTGGCATGAAACAGAAAAAGCCAGTGACTCTTAGTAGCTATTTCTTTTTTTAATGCACAGGGGAGCTAATAAACATAACTAATGGTTTAGTCAAAGATGCGTTTATATATACATAGGTTAGCAGGCCTTGACTAATCTTGAAAAGTCAATGAGAGAAGTGGGTGGAGTGTGTACATACAGTATATATACATTTATATTTGTATATGTGGTGTGGTTTTGTTTTGTATTGTTTTGTATTTTTTGGTTTGTTTTGTTTTTGGATGGGAGACCACCAAGAATTTCCAGAACTTTTGGCACCATCCCAGAAAAAGGCAATGCCAAGCTTCTTAGGTATTTGTTCTCAAGAAAACCAGTAACCAGTGGAGGAGCTTCACTAGAAGACATATTTACCTTGTAGGGGGAAAGTAGTTCAAATTCATAAACATGTTATTAATATTTGAGTTAACACAGAATGGTCTCCTTTTATTCTGTCCAAAGGAAAAGTTTGAAATAGGGCATCCAACTTAGTCTTTGAATCATACGCCACTGCCTCTTTCTATGTGCTTTAAAGTTTATGTTTAGTAATAATTTGGTCTAAAATCTGTATTTCACTACTTTGTTTACTTTTCTCTTTACAAATTTCAGAGGTATCACCTGAAGACTCCAGGTTTAAAGAAAGGAGGGAGATATAATTGGCAATGTTAAGAAACAGAAAATAGTCAATTTCCCCTGAGAGACATTTTTCAAAACAACTGTTCTTTGAGAACTGTATCACTCATTCTATGCAATAACTCTTGTAAATATTGAATATTAGAACCAGCTTAATATCTGGAATCTTATGATTCTAAATAATATGTTCAGTGGATGTGAGGTAACGTGCATAAAAATTGAAGGATATTATTTTCTGGTCCTGTGGTTCTAAATTTAAATACCATGTCAGTTTTTAATAAGATTGTTTTCATCCATGAATTAATTAAAAATGAGAGGGCTTACAAGGTGTGTATTGTTGATAATTGATGGAATGGGCTTAATGGAGTTGATTTCACCCAGTACAAGTCACCTGGCCTTTTGGTCCAGCGCCAGTCTAGACCCTGAAGGTGGAGAGGATAATGTCATCTTTAGAGAGTTAATTATCTTTGCAAGGAAATCTTTCTGCTTTGGCGCTGGGTTTTAAGGACATGTACAGTTCTCTGAAAACATATTTCTTCCCTTTAGATCTTCCAATGTTTTTGCATATTTTTGGCTACGGAATATTTACCAGAGCTTCATGCAGATCCCACTGATATATAAATTGAGTTTTCTTGGCAGTATTATGGAAGTGATTTGTCATTGCCTCCTGGAATGCTTTTTTTCATTTCCTGATCTGGACAACAGCCCTGGGATTTCCAAGTGGATCGCCATCCAAGCATTTCACCATAGCCAATAAATATGTGTAATGTTTGATCATCCAGGAACAGATCATAGGGGAGAACTGATAAGCCTTGTGAAAGTCAAATTGGTGTAATGGTTAAGACGCCAGGCTAGAAATTGAGAGACTATGTAGCACAAAACCAATAGGATGACCATCACCCTGTCATTCATTTTGAGCTGTAGGAAGAAGGCAATAGCAAGCCAGTTGCCAAGAAAACTACTTGTCCAGGAATCAACACTGAGTCTAAGGCGCACACAAAAGTAACATCAGCCCTGTAAATCATGTTATTTTCATCACTGTTCTTTTTTACATTAGTGTAGAAGGACATGCTGAGCTGGAAGGCAGGGTTAAACATGTCATCAGTTTGGAATCATTGCATTAACACAAGCAACCCAAATCCAACCCTCTCCCATGAATTCTGTTGACCCTTATCTAGTACCAAATGAGCTTTAATCATTAGTTGACTAGATTCTAGTGTATGATATTATTGTAGCAATAATAAACTCTTTGAATTCAATTAAATGCATAGTAAGACCCTGTAAACTAGCCTTCCTTCAGAAGTTAGCCAATTTTGGCTTGTACTAGTAACTATGTACAGTTAGTTCACTGATCTGGGAATAGAAGAACCCTGGATGGTTCATTTCTGTCTATAACAAGCCATTTTGAAAGGGTTCAATTTTCTGAATGGATCCAGATTCAAATAGGCCTCTTTCATCCCTACTTACATCTGATTTGGAAAAAATCATTTCTGGAAACCTAGCCAAGCACTATCTAGTTATGACCCTGCTTGAGTTTTTCTAAGATTAACTGAGGTCTCTTTGGTGGTATCTCATGTGAATGTCACTAATAACTTTAGTTTATTTTATAGGTTTGTGTTCATGGATGTATATGTATAGAGAAACAAGGTTAACTAATTGCTAGCTGCCTTATCTGCTTTGCAAGAAAAGAGGGTAAGGATTTAATAAATACTGTATGAAAACTATGCATTAACTTGGTTAATATGAAGGCCAAATCTGACAGTTGCTATGATAAATATAGTGGGGTTAAATAAATCTGTTGGAATGAATATGATTCTTTCTTTCAAATCGTGTCCCAAATCCTGTTTTTTTTTTCTAGCATTAGAATCCAGATTGGGTGAGAAGACGCTTTATAAATGTGAATTTTCATCTTTTCTCATCTGCTGGTAGAATTAAACCATCCCACTAACTAATCTGTCTTTTAAATATTTCCTTTTAGTATTACAGAACATTACACTGTATTTCTCCTCAAATGCCTGACTTCCAGATGCCAATAAGTAACATAGTAAGTAATTTATTTTAGATCCAGATTATATTAAATTTATAGTCCTGTCTTCTTCTTCACATTATGTTCTGCTATGGTATAGAGTGAGATACCAGTTGAGCTTTTCTAGACTGGGTCTTCATGATGGGATCTTTTTAGACACAGCAAAGACCCTGAAAAGAAAATTGTTAAATAAAGTGTATATGCATTACAAAGTGACCAGGAAACAAAATATTTATAATTCCATAAGCAGATATTTTTGTTTCACTTGTTTACAGGATAGGAACTTTTCCATTATATAACTGTTAATAACTGTTCCTTTCTAGAAATCATGAATAGTCTGATTTTTGCAAAAATTGGAATTGGAATAACTACCCTCCCAATTGGAATAAAAATAAGAGTAAAATAACACTGAAAAATATGAGATAATATTCAGATATACGCACAGTATCTATGGTTTAGCATAAATAAGAGGAAGACCTGTGGGAAATGCCTCTTACATACACATTTTAAAACACGCCGTATTGCTTTGCATTGTGTGCTTAATGCAAAGTTTTATCCGCCTTGCAAATTTTTAAAATAGCTTTGGAAACATTTGTATAAAGTAAGGTTTGCTTAAGTCTTGCATAACCTATGGAACATCTCTTTAACAAAGAAGAATATTTGGAGATTTTCTTAAATTGAGAGCAACAATACAGTCTAGATCAGATGTTCTGCTTATCATTTATTTATTTATTTATCATAACTTCTATACCTCCCCCTCTCCTGGACTCAGGGCGGTGTACAGCGGTCTAAAAGACATGAGTATATAACAATTAAAACACAAAATTAATTAGATTAATGGCCAATTAAAACCTGATTATAAACATTTAAATTTAGAAACAATTTAAAATTACAAATTTAAAACTGATTAAAACCAATTAAAATCATTAAATACCCATTGAAAATTATTTTCACCTACATTCCAGTATTGATTACTATATAAATTATTCTGTTTCTACTAGCTTAATATATTGTACCTCAATTTGTTTTCATAGCATTGGCTACATATTTTGTTTATTTAATAGTTGCAGTTTCTTCCACAGATTGACTGTAGGCTAAAACTGGTCTCTCTGTTCCTAGTCTACCATGTGAACCAGTGCACACCATGACAAAAAAATAAAATAAAGCAAAAGAATATTTTAGAAGCTGAGAATTACATAAGCAGGACAGTTCTTAGATATGGCTTGGGCACCTCATATCTAGACTACAGCAGTGTGTTTTACATAGAACAGCCTTTGAAGATACCATGTAAGTGTCTCCTGATCCAGAATATAGTATCATGAACTATTACCCCTACCATGGATGTACCATGGTATGCCAGTATAATATTTCTGCTATGCAGACTACACTAGTAGCATGGGGCCTTGCGTGGGACCTCTAGTAGCATAGGGCCTCTTTGAAGGATGATCTTTCTCCTGATGTTTCTACCTATGCTGCAACATGAGACAGAGTCTAAGTCCCTTACATTATACACAGAATATGTGCCTTCTCTGTTCTGGTGCCTGACCTCTGAAACAGCCTTCCTCCAAAAATTCTAATAGTCTCTGTTTTAACCATGCCTTCCTCCAGGTTAAAATGGATTTTGCATGTTTTTAGTGGGATATTGTTCCACCAAAATAATCTCCCTTTTCTGTTGTGTTTGGTGCAATAAGTAGGTAGGTCGGTAGGTTAGTTGGGTGGATGGATGTCTATCCATCCATCCATCCACTTCATGAAGGTTCCTCATTTGACTATGACATGACAGGGCTCTGACATCGACATGTAACACTCTGGTTTATTTTTTTATTTATATTTTTATTTATTATATTTCTAAACTGCCCTTCTTCCTCAAAGAGTGATTCTTAATGGTGCTAGAGTAGTAACACAAGTTGTATTTCTTATTCTAAAGCAAAGGTAGCAACCTTTTCATAGTCATACGGGCTATACTTAACATCATAACATAGCATTTTGGGAAGTTGTGGTCCTTAGTGTGAGTTGGGCCATATGATATATAAGGGTTGGGTTGGGTTTTGGGGCGAGTTTGAGGTTCATCTTTGTTTTTAAACCTGATCTGCCTATTTTAGGGCTTATGTTTATATTTATTGTCTACCTCAAAATGAGACAACATGGCCTAATTTTTCAGTAATTATGATCAGAGAGAGTTCTGAGTGCTATGAAAGAGAGACTTCAGGGTTACAGGTTGTTTGTCTGTTCTTGGATGGTTGGGCAAATTTTTGTTATGTATATTTTATAATATTCTATTGGGAAACGGAAACAATGTTCATAGATTTTCTTTTTATATTCACCCTTTAAAATGATTTTATTTTTCATTTTGTGTGTTGTCATCTTATTAAATATCTTATTTTTTAATTTGGTAAAGCATTTCTACCTGCTTCTGTGTCATTACTTACTAAAAGAAAAATAAAACCGCTCTTAATATGTCCAAGAGAAAGGTTTTATTCATAATGAAGTTCACAGTGAAGATCTTTTGTCAAGGAATAATACGAATAAAAGTAAAAAGAAATGAGAAGATGGGTTTTAGAAAAACCTACACTGATAATACATTTTATCAATGGAACTGACATGCACAATCAGATGAGACTAAACTTCTTTCTTGTACAGGGATTTATACTGCCACGGGGATGTTAACACTTTCTCAAATCCTACTTTTAACTATTGCTTTGAGAAACCAGTAATAGAATTTGAGCCCATCACTTGAGAAATGTGAATGTGACATTTTCCATGTTCTTTGAATGTCTGATTCTATGAACTTTAGTGATAACATCTCTGAAGTGAGGAAGCCTCTCAGCATTTGATAGCCATATTGGCATGAGTAGCTGTCAGAAAATAAGCCTCATGGGGTACTAGTGTCATGCATTAGCTAAAAGATATTTTTTTTTTTAAATAAGAGACATACAGATCTTCTCTCATTTGGGGGCATTTAAAATGGTAATTATCCCAAAAGCAAATTGAAAATTTTCTTCCCTACTGTGCCCTGTGTCATTTTGTGTACAATGTTTTTACTGTCAGAATTGAGATACAATGATAAGCTAGTGGGTTGTTGCATTTTTCCTAGCATAAGGATACAACCTGGCAATTCAACAATTATTTCTAGGAAATACATTCTGAAGAACCAAATAAAGATTTCATATGGGGGTTAGAGGGGTGGAGAGGAATTGTTTGTTTGCAGTGTGCTCAATTATCAGTACTCAATTATTGTTTTGATTTGAAAGTTTCCTTGGAGAGATTTGTCCCAGTTGATTTTATTTCATTTCATTCATATAACAGAGAAGTTTTAAAAGCTAGTTTAATTTATGTACTAACCTTTTCACTATGGTGTATTTCATTATTTTACATTTTATTATAACATAACAAAGTTCTATTATACATAAGAATGCAAGAATGATTAGCACTGAATGAAATTCAAAGCTGAGTTCCTCTACTCTGCTGTCAGTCTGGTTGAGGACCTGATTATCAGAGTTTCACAAATGCATAATTCTGTCCTTGGCTAGATAAATAACCTATGCAGAAAGTTAGAAAACCATCTTCCTTTTATCTACATTATGTAAAGAACTCAGAAGAATCTTACCAGCAGGACAACAAAACTTGGCACAAGAAGACCAGATTTGGTACGACAGAAGCCAATAAATGGAAAATGAGTTTTAAAATAGGTCAGATTTTAAGAGCTAGGAGAAAGTCATTCTAGGAGCATTGGAGCATTTTCAAAAAAAATTCAGTTTATTTCAGTGGAAGACAGAGAGGGCAATGGCTTAAAATGTTGCTCCCTTTCTAACCACCCTTTCTTCTGGTCAGTGGACTCAGAGTGGCACTTCTATTGTGGAGTTATAAACTATTCCAGAAGCCATACTCAGCTAGAAAAATGCAACAACCTACTACTTTTCCTACCTAAAATATTCTAAAATGTTTACTAACAGAATGGTTACTGATTGATCAGATGTCTTGGGAAGCCCTTTGCCAAATAATCTCACTCCAGCTTTTAGCTCCATATCCTGTAGACTTTTTTAATTCCACCCTTGTCATTGCAAGCTATAAATTTATAACTTCTTTGTACAAAATATTGATTTTGATGGATTAGAAATAAAGATAACATCCAGAAAGACCTCAGTGGCTTGTCTAGTTTTTGTGAGGAAGAGAACATGCTCTGCTCTTTTGTTATTTCTGGTTTCACTTTTCATTGTTGTTCAAAATTGTATTTTCTTATTGAAAATAAGATATCTACTATTCAACTCAGATCTCTAGTATTGAACTTGTCCCTAATCAAGACCGCATGACATGTGGCAAATTTGAGAGGTTCATTCTAAATTGCATCATTTAAAAAAAATGCATATAGGGATCATCGGACATAACATAAAGCTGAGATTCAGGAAAGCTAGGTTTATTTAAAAAATGACATACTCATTAGATTATTTATAATTATGGCAATTGTGTTTATTTTGAATGTTAAACCACAATGTCATAAACTGTACTTGAAATTCTCAGTTTCAAAAAACGTACTATTCAGTTAAAGGAATGTAAGCATAAAACTATATAACAGCAATTGGCATAATACATTTAGATATAGTATTACATTCTGAACACTTTACATTTATATCCACATCCATGATTGTTCATTTGAAAGAGTGATTTGGCTTGACACACCTTACTTAAGGGTAATCATATTTAGGGCAGAACTGTGAAAATATTAGAAGCATGAACCATAATAATATAAATGTATGAATTAAATTTAATATGAATTAAACTCTAATTTGCTTAGTCCTTGAAAATAGCAGGTTATATCTACAAATGGTCACCTAGAACAGAGGTGTTATTTTGGTATATAAAAGGCCCTGATCTAATGAAAGATTCTCTGTAGTGAGATGCCACAGTACTCATCGGTTCCTGTTTTCCTTGCAATCTTCTGTGCTGTTCAAAATCTTTTTTAGCTAATTGGAACAGTAGGGGATATGGTGCTGTAGCTCTAGAAGGAGGTGAAGATGAGGGGAAAAAATAGTGTCCATCCCTTTTTACATTAACAGGGTTGTTCTGAATAGAAAACTGCACAGAAGAAGCATTCCTGTGAATATTAAAAACCTTGATTTAAATATTTCACTTTAAGCAAGCATTTGAGAGCTAGGTTTTGTCTAGTGCAGGGGTGTCAAACTTGATTTCATTGAGGGCCACATTGGAGTTGTATTTGACCTTGGGGGGGCATGGCCAGCTCAACGTCACTTGTGTCTGGGTCACCTGTGGTGACCGGAGCGCTCTGCCAATGAAAATGGACTCCTGGACTCCATTTTCAGCTGCAACGGCTTCCTGCAACCCTCTGTCAGCGAAAACAGAACTCAGGAACCCGCAGCCTTCCCGAGCTCTGTTTTTTGCTAGCAAGGCACCGCGGGCCGACCTTCGCTGTTTCCAGAGTGGCCCTGCAGGCCAGATCTAAGCACCCCATAGGCAGGATCTGGGCCCCAGGCCTTGAGTTTGACACCCTTGTCTGGTTAAGGCACCAGGCTGGAAACTAGGAGACACAGAGTTCTAGTCCTGCCTTAGGCATGAAAGCCACTCGGGACTTTAAACCAGTCTCTCTATCTCTCTCAGCCCATGATCTCAGGCTGAGGTGACAAGCTGGTTGGTCAATTCCTGTCACGACTAACGAATCAACATTCAGTTCTGAAAAGTGGATCCTGCACATGTGAGAAAAGATTAAGTATGCAAATATGTTATTGGTATTTTCTTCCCCCCCTTCCCCTGCATCTTTTTGATGTTGTACTTCTCTCACCCTCCTCTTTCTTTCTCCTAGGCAAAGAAGATGTGAAAGTAACAGGAATCAATGTGGAAGAGTAGGGATTTCTAAAGAGACAAACTACCCTAGTGCCTGAATGTTTGCTATAGCAGTTCTTCAGGACAGAAAATGCAAAACTACAGAGACAGTGATTAATTTGATATTGCAGCCATGGAAGACAACTCAAGCTTTTGGGACAGCTTGGTGTTTTCACACCCAATCTGCATGAACTGGAAGTCAGAAACCGAAGGATCGATCTATCATTTAGCTAGCATTTTGTTTGTGGTTGGCTTTATGGGCGGAAGTGGCTTTTTTGGCCTGCTCTATATTTTCTTTCTCCTAGGGCTGGGTTTTCTCTGCTCCTCTGTGTGGTCATGGCTGGATGTCTGTGCAGCTGACATTTTCTCATGGAATTTTATCCTGTTTGTGATCTGCTTCATACAGCTTATTTATGTAACCTACCAAATACGGAGTGTTGCTTTTGACAAAGAATTTCAGGAGCTTTACAATGCTTTGTTCCAGCCTTTGGGGATCTCCTTGCCTGTTTTTAGAAAAATTGTCCTGTGCTGTGGTGGAGATGTTATTACATTAGAGAAGGAACATTGTTATGCCATGCAAGGCAAAACTCCAATTGACAAGCTCTCCTTACTTTTGTCAGGAAGGTTTGTATTATGTTTATCCCTCCTCCTTTCTTTAGAAATAAAAGGTGAAGAATACCAGATCTTTGGCCTCCTTGGCAATGTGTAAACCTGTTTAAAATGAACAGAGTGTGTTTAATGTTTTGATAGTTTAATACTAAGTGTAAACAACATTCCTAGGTCAACAAGCTACTGTAATGGTTTAAAACAAGTCAGACCATGGATATGTGAGAAAGCATTAATTGTGGCAGGATTTATCTTCTTGAGAAAAACTACTTTTTCCTTTAGCATTGGAAAACTTTAAGGATACTGAGAAAAAACCCTGAAGATCAAAATTTTGGATAGGTTTCCTAGGACTTAGAATATTGCAAATTCAGTGTTTATAATTTTTTGCTGGCTAATCCCTTTTAAAATTGTTGTATCTGCCCCCACCCCCCGTCCTTATTCCTTCTATGTTTTGTGTTGTGTTACAACTTTTTTTAAAATTTGCATAATTCTCAAAAACAAAACAAAATGGATTTCTTCTCAAAGTATATCTGGAATTTTGAGACCAGCACTTATTCTTGGAACATATTCAGTATGTTTCACGTGAGGGCTGTATTCATTTTAATCTCTTAAATTTCATTAAAAAGTGCTACACTGTCAAATCAGTTATTGCAGCAACATTTCATTTATCCGCTGATTATTGAATCTTTTCAACTAATTGATTGATAATTGTTGTTTTTAATTGGTTGATAAAAGAGACAAAGTAGAATAGAAGATAGACCAATAGAATGCTAGTTGACCAGAAATACATCTGCAAGATTTTTTTTTATTCCGAGTTTCCTAACCATGGCAATGGTTAAAAAAAAGCAACCCTCAACTTTCCAAATTACATCATTAAAATGAAAAAAAAATAGTATACATAATTTAGCTGTACCTGATATCTCCAGCTTCACATTTTTGTATCAAAGTGATAAACCTGAGAATATTAAGATCAGGTTAGTTTATGTGTCATAAGCCCTGAAGGCTTACAGTGTACCCTTACCCTGCCTGTGCTATGGAAGTGATTTATATTTGAACAGAGACAGTAAAGATCATCATTTTCAAAACAGATTTGAGTTTAATGGGGTAGAACTCTATTTTACAGTGTGTATATATGAACATACAGGATCTGGTTGCAATTCTCAAAGATCCATAATCCAGCCCTCTTATTTCCAATAGGGGTCATACAGAAACGTTAAGCAGTTCCACTAGTATAACATAAGGAACTGAATTTATTTCAAATGTACATGTAATCTGGTCACCAAACATTGATAATTTTATTTAGGATGATATCTAAAAACCCTTAACAAGATTACTCTATCTGAATTTAAATTATGGTAATCTCCCATTTCTTATTCTCAGAAATTCTGTGAATTCTAGATAATGGACATATTATAATCCATGTTAGCACATTACAGATAGAAAGTCCTTGACAGTTTCTAGCTATATTCATTGTTCCTCTATGGTATTTTTGTCATTCTGGCACTGCAGTGACAAGGCAGGCTTATCTTGCAGAATGAATGTCTTTGAAACTGTGTACAGTACTTATTTTTTTCTAGGGGTGAGAGGAGAGGGATTTCTGTTTTGTACCTTTGTTGTTGTTTGTTTCTCTTTGGGTTTGTGCTTTTCTTGAATACTTACTGGATAATTGCCAAGGAGAGTCAAGAATATTAAGAAAGATGTGACTTGGTATTATTGTTTTTTGTGGGGGTGTCAGAAATTGCCACTCTCCATATGTTTTTGCTAGTATGGACTGAAAATCTATAAATAAATGTATGTATTTTATTACTAAATGCATATAGATATTAGGCATAAAAACGATGGTCCTCCAATATAAGATTAAAATCTTTAATACCACTGACATGGCATAAATTAATCAAAATTTAAACATTCTTCACCCCTGTCCATAAACCTAGGCATAATTTTTCTTTTCCTTTGCTGGCAGTTATTAACACAAATTGATCTGTTTTATTAGAGTTAGAGTGACGGTGGATGGGGAATTTCTGCATTATATTTTCCCTCTTCAATTTCTGGATTCACCTGAATGGGATTCACTAAGACCCACAGAAGATGGCATTTTTCAGGTAGGGAACGTCTGTGAATCTATCAGATAAAATTCACCTGTTCCAGAACTGAACCACAGATACTCCAGGAAATATCCAATTTAGGACTAAGACTTAGCTCTCTAAGAATCTGTATTGAGATCACTTTTTTTTTTGAAGAAGAAGAAGAAGGATCCAAATACTAGGATAATTAATAAAAAATGCCAGCTGAGTAAAGTATGTAAAAGTTTAAGCAAAATATTAGTTCTTTTTCTTTGAAAAAGAAACACTTTGTGGATAGGCTTTTCCATGCATCACACTTTTTTTTCCTACTTGCTACTTGAATTAGCAGCTAATGCTGACAACAGAACTCATAACTTTGTAATTAAGGGAATAGCCAGAATCTAGAGTGGCTTGCAATGCCAGCAAAACCACTTTTCTAGCATTAGGGCTGCTTTAAGTTAAGACCATTCATTTAGCAATATTTTGAAGTTACATCAGCACTGAACAAAGGGACTTATGACCAGTGTCCATACTTATGGACATTGAATGCCCCTGCAGGCACATGATCAAAACGGGGCGCTTGTTAGCCTATTCATATTTAGAACCACAGGGGTGCTTCAACTTCCCACCTACCACTTTCCCCCTCTATGCCTTTTTGGCCCCTGCACTACATACTAGTTGACATTTGAGGACCCAGATTGTTGGAGGCAATGCTGATTCTGTAAAACCCTGCTTAAGAGAGGGTTGGAAAGCACTATAAAGCGGTATACAAGTCTAACTGCTATTGCTATTGCTATTTGCCATCTCGTTACTTCTGTTGCTGACCAAACATTTTTGGCCTGGCATCTGCTGGCCACAAAAGCTTTTTTGCCAATGTTACATGTGACAGCTTTCTCACAAGCAGAATGGGACATCTCACTATGGCCAACGTACTATGGCCAATTCGCTGCGGAATAAGTTGCAGCGAGACAATTACATGCATTCCATTCCACTGTTTCTTCGACATTATTTCCATTTTTGTCAATGGAAATAATGTGGACAAAACTGCTGGATAACATTTATTGCATTGAATTAACCTGTGTGCATTGTCCCTCAGCGAGTTGTCCTAGACTCCTAGAACCTCACAGGACCTGGGGAAGATGAGCTCACATGGTTTTCTTGCAAGGGCGAGCACACCTCATCAACATCAGGAGCAAGAAGATGGTGAAAGTCAGCTAGAACCGCTGAGGGAACAAGGGCCTTGAATCAGAGTGGCGAGGACAACTATAATTGCTACTCAGGCTTTGAGCCATGTTGTTGCAACTTGTCGGGGCACAATAGCTTTGTGCCATGCTATTGGATCTGTCTGGTGGCTGAAGTTTTATGCTGTGGGTCAGGGACTTCTTGCAACCTCAGTGCACCATGCTTCCCCTTGGCTTCCCTGTTGCCAGTGGCTCCAAAGCCACATGATTCTGGGACTGCTTACTACCCCAAAGGGCAGGTGCAGGGTGGTCAAAAGGATAGAAATGAAGGATAGTTGGGAGGAGTTGAAAGAGAGGCAGTCCCTTACCTATAAGAACTGAGTCTCAGGGCTGGTAGGGATGAAACCTGGAATGCCTTGGATAGAGGTAGATCCTAACAATCGGTTGACTTTGCTTACTGAAAGCAAGGGAGAATGCTAGGATTATTCTCTCTCTCTCCCTCCCTCCATCTCGTTCTCTCTCCCTCCCTCCCTATGTATACACACACACACGTTCAAGTCAGTGTTGACTCCTGTCAACTCACTGGACTCATCTCAAGTTTTTGTGCCATGGTTTTTATTAGTACTTTGCCATTGCAATTCCCTCTTCCTAGAGCAATGACCTGGCTTCATGCCTAAGGCAGGAACAGAATTCATGGTTTCTACCTGGGTGAATTAACCACTTTATCAGTCTGGCTCTCTGATTTAAATAGCAGTGTCTAATTCAAAAACGAAACGGTGAATCAGCTCCAAGAGTTTTAAGAGCACCGGGTCATTGTTTCGTCATGGTTTCATTCCTATTTGTAGGAATGTTTACAAAAATTTAAAACGGGTGGTCATACCTCTCCTTCCTAACAGCTATGTTGTGTCATGCAGTTTGTTCAAATGCCATTTAACAGGTATAATGAAGCCATCTAAGATGACCATTAAGTTAACTGGCAGACCACTATTCCTAATACTGATTTGGAAATATGACTATAAGGGGAGACCTTAACAGGTATATCAGGACCTATCGATGCTCATACAGGAATTTCAAGGAAGGGGGCCTTCTTTTGAGTGGTACCTACTCTTCTTCAGATGCTCACTGTGATCATATTTTCAATTCCAGCCTATTCACCTAGGTTTTGTTTGGCTGAATTTAAATATATTCTTTCATAAACACATAGCTGTACAGTACTTACAGACATCTTTCAGGGGGATTGAAGTGATTGTTTTTATGAGTTTAATTGCTGATTTTTTAAATGTTTCATTTTCATGTGTGTATATTTTTTTTCTTGATACGGTAAAGGTAAAGGAAGCAGCATATAACTAGAAAGGTATATATGTAAAAATCACTCTTCCACGTGAGTGAACCAAGTATTCCTTTTTGCTGCTTAAGCACAGCTCCATCTGCCCATTGTTGCACCATATGCTTTAGTGAAAGCTTCCTGAGAATGTTCCTTTAGATTCAGACTCAAAAAACAACTTGGTCTGTGAAGGCTTTGGCACCTGGCCTTAGTTTCATGCCATTCTGCTGAGGATGGGAAATGTCCACTGACAGCACTTGTTATTGGGCATGAGGCAAAAGTAAGGGAGCCAAGGAAAATTTTAAACATTTACTCAGAGGTGAAATTCAGCCAGTTCACATCGGTTCTATAGAACCGGTTATTAGAAGAAATCTCCTTTTTTTTTTTCCACTTTACAGGGTTAATCCTGTAAAGATTAACTTTACAGGGTTAATCCTGTAAATAAGGCAGCTGTTTCTAGCCTAATCTTTAT
>JAEANM010001930.1:0-25991 GCA_017656035.1 Myanophis thanlyinensis
ATCTGCTGTGAACCGCCCCGAGTCCTTAGGGAGAGGGGGCGGTATATAAATTTAATAAATGAAATGAAATGAAATAAAATTATAGGAGACAAACAAAAATGCTTTTAGAAGTATGGACACAAGTTATTTCTAAATGTTTAAGAAAATATCTTATGGAACCTTAAAAATTAAGCTGTTACAGTGTATTTATATTGACGTACATATTATATATTACAAGTTGGGTGGAGGCAGTTGATTCGCTGTGGCAACCCCTAATGGGAACAGCCGAAAGAAGAAGATATTATATATTACAAGCTAATGTGGTTTGTAAGATATGGTTTAAGTTTAACATAATAGGCATAAAATAAGTGGTTTTATTAGTATTAGCCTTTTTAAAAAGGAGGAAAATAGGGGACATAGGGAAATACTTTTGTTATACTAGCCAAGATGTGCCCTGGATCTGTCTCAAGATCTGTCCTAACTGAAAGCAACGAATGCAGTTTATGGCACAGATATGACTTAAGGCTGGTCACTCTATCCACACCTTCTTTGTCTTAGAAAAATGCATTATGTGAGAAGGCTTATCAACCAAAGTCATGATGGGAGGCAGGGGTCAATATCTGTGAGTCCATCTAGGGATGATCATGACATACAGAATATTGGAATTTGGAATGAGTGGTAAAGGGTATGAATTAGGAATGAATTGACAAAAAATGTGCCTAGGAAAGTGAAACTGGAACAAATCTGAGTGAAGGTTTGGTTTAATTATGAATAAAAGGTCTAACCTTTATGTATGAATTGGGGGTATCTAGATTGTTGTAGGTGCACTTGAAAGTAGGAATTCTAGGTTGGTGATATTATGTATGCTATGCTACATTGAATGGAGATAATGGCAAAAGCACAAAGGTTTTTTTTGGAGGGGGGAACCTGTGGAATGCAGAATGAATGTAATCCAGAGAAAAAAGTAATTCTGCAGTTTGTTTCAAATACTTGATTGAAGGTCATGGTGGGATGATTATGTAGGAATAAAAGGGTGACTGTCTGGACACACCACTTAAGTTCATCTTAATGAAGAGAAAGGAAATTGGCAAAGGATCTATTGGAAGCAGGGGTGAACACTGTAGGAAATGAGGATCGCAAAGAAGTAGCAACGTCAGTATCCCCACCAAACATAAAACAAAGCCTAGAAAGATAATTAAAGGAAGGATCAGGGGAGGGGGAATTGTTTCCTAAAGGCCACTCCAAACTACAGAGAGATTTATTTTTAATCAAATCCTCCTAGAATTAGAGCAATAGTCCAATTATCTTATTTATTTCTTTACTTGGAAAGAAGTCCTCTAGAGAATTGCTTCCATCAGTTCAAGGGTATCATACTCACATTATTAAAAATTGAATTTTTGAGACCACATATACTAGTATCGTTCACTACAATGCAGAAATAAATCTGAATAAGATAGTTATAAGTAATCCTTCCCTATTTTTTCTTTTTGATAAATGAAGATATTTGGAGAAACTACACAAATTAGAATTTAGGATGTCCAGTAGCTGATGGTAGCACACCATTACTCAATCCTATTGACTTAGCTGTCAGTTTATAAAGTGACAGATCTGTTTATCCCTTTTTCCAGTGGTTGAGCTTGGACAAGCATACACTAAAGCAAAAACACTCTGAAGACCTACATCAGGACAGGATCTTTTTCCAACATTGGTATTCTTATTATCCCTCCATTCCTCCTTTTCATTTCATTTGTTGACAATTACTGTGAAGATTGATGTGAGACTTGTCAATCCAAAGCGCTTGTTTTGATAGCAACATGGGAAATGAAAACATTGTGTAACTTTTTTATCTTGAACAATATCAGTGATGAATGCAGATTTTTTTTTTCCTGCTTTAATTGTTAATCTTCAGAACCCTTCCTTTTGTAAAGAAATATAGACTTACGGTCCTTAATAGGTCATATTCTCATGATAGTCAGTTTTTCTTCTTAGAAAATTCATTCATACAGATGAAGAGTAGAGTTGCTTATATTGCACTTGAAATCTGTATTCCATCAGAATTTTTAACCGATTTACGTTTGTAACTTAAACACTGTATCCAAAATCAACCAGTGTTATTCCAGCAAAAAATCAGCATACAAGCTATAAATTCATAGTGCTATTTCCCGGTAGGATTAATGTTCCACTGTTATAAGAAGGGAGGGAGGGAAAAGAATGGCTACTAGAATGGAGGCAACCTGGTGTTTTTTTTAACCTCACTAAACTCCCAGTAGAAACAAATAGGGAAGAATAATAGTTCCCCATGTATCAAACCTTAGTGAATCTGGGTTCAGTGTCCTATGGAGAAAAGACATCATGGTTCTGCTTTTATTATCTAGCTGTACTTCATGCTGTCTGTTTCTCTATTAATCTCCATAAATATACAGTATTTATAACTAACAAATCTTTCCCTATGAGCCAGTGGTTGACATCCTTTCACCAAAGGCAGCTCATAGCTCTGCATGAGTTGACAACCTAAACTAAATTAAAATCTAAGAAAACAAATCAGAAATGTCACTGGAAAATACAAAATAAGCATTTCATGGATGACTTTTTAATCACAGAATAGGTCCACTGCATTGATGTCCTTTTCTCAACTGCTTTGTCTTTCGCTCTTAATAATGACACATTACAGTAACAAATATACAACTAAGGATATTTTATGCAATTATTTTAGATAAATTCTGAGGTATTTAAGAATATAGAGGAGATACTTTTCTGGATCTTGAATCTGGATGTTTAGAATTCACCATGCTAGAACGGTAGAATTTGCAACATGTTATTCACATCATAGAAATACTTCCTAAAATAATATTTGCATAATGGCTCAGTCCATAAACATAACAGGCTCAGGTTCAGTGATAAAGCATAGAGCACAAACTTTATGCAGAAAAATCCCAGGTTCTTAGCTGTACATCCTGAGACATACTGAACCATTTGCCCAGGCAGTAGACTGGGAAGGATTACAGAATGAGGAATAAAACTTTTTAACCACATGAGTCCCAATAATGTTGGATCTCTGGTTAGCATCTTAGTTTTATGACTATGGAATATTGCTAATGGACCACTCATATCCATATATTGCTCTTGTGGAGTAAAGCATGTGTACTGTCTAAGGTAAGTCCATGTAAAAAGCTTTATATATGTGAACAGCTCTTTTAGAACTTTCCAGTCTTGAATTTGAAAGCAAAATTAAAGGCTTCAAAGAAATGTGAAAAGTTTCAAGTTTCAGAATAAAAAACATTGCCTCACAAGATTTGGGTGATGTCTTTGGGAATTTGTACCAGCTTCTGAGCTTTTCCAGTAAACTAAATGGACTGAAAATAACAGAATTAATTTGAAATTCTTCATTACACAAAAATACATAAGCGTAGGATGGAGATAGCTACTTTGTTAATGCTAAGCGTGAAAAGAATCTAGGAATTATAGTTAATCACAAGGTAAATATGAGCTGTGTCTCACAGCTGCTAAAATTCAAATGCACATTTAGGCTACTTCTGCATTATAGGAAGTAATACTTCCTGTATATTTTGCACTAGTCAGATGCTTGTCAAGTATTGTGTCCACTTCTGGGCATCAAATTTTTCAAAATTTTCCAAGGCATTAAAAACATGTACATGAAAATCAGTGTTTGATGTATTTGAAACTACGTCTTACGGGAACAGACTAAAGGAACTGGATATGTTTAGCTTTGAGAAAACATTACTGAAGGGCAATTGTAGCTCTTGGGAGATCAAAAAAAGTCAAGATGAAGGTCGTAACAGTATGATTGAAGCTCTGTCCCTTTGTGTGCTATGGGAGGGTGTAGTTGCAGTAGTTTTCAAAAACTAGAAGGGCTCTCACACAGAAGTCAAGGCCTCTTCTCTATCATCCCATATATACAGGCCATATATAATAGTTTGAAGTTACAAAATGACAGAGTTGGACTGAAAAATTTCCAGAAGTAGAAGTAGAACTAGTTTACATGCAATGTTCCTCTTCATTGGACAGTTCATCAGACAAAAAGTGGGACAACCATTCTAGGAATGTTTTAATTTGGATTTCTACATTGAGGATGAGGCACAGCCTAATGGCATTAACATCCCTTTCTGAATCTGATTCAATTACTGTTTTCGATGGAAGCGCCTGGTAGGAAATGTAATTGGAGGTGAGGTACCCAGCAGGCCCTGACTCTGCTTTAGTTGGCAAAATGATTTGGGTAATCTATTCCAGGCAATATGAGGAAAGACATCTCTCTGAAAGCATGAAGAGTCCCTCCAAATGAATGCTTAATAGACCTTGGGAATATAAAGGAAACAGCAAGACAATTAAGTGGGGAACAGATTACAGATTACAGAACAGATTCTTGGGTCCAGGTGAGGAAGGAAGATTTGGAAAGAAACTTGAGATAACTCTGCCTTACTTACTTTTCTAGGTTTTCAAGATTTTGTTTATCTACTACTAGCAACAACAAAAAATCTTTCCTGAATTCTAAGTAGTCCAAGTTTCCTGAGTTTAATAGCTCCTGACATTTTATAGCAACACTATGCTAGATGGATCAATGATGTGCTTCAAACATGATTGGTTTTTGTATTTCTAACCAACCGTGTAACAAACTTCTGTCTGCTAAGTTCTAATGGCAACACACCCCATTTCTAGTACTGACTGAAGCTGGCAGGAAAAGTCAACCTATACAATAGTGATCTAAATTTTAAATACTATAACCAAGAATCTTTGGTGACTCATATGTACAGTACATTTGAGAATAGAAACTCATTATTGGAACAGAATATGGAACGCATAAGGTTTGACCCTACATTCTCAAAGCAGTGTTATTACTCATTCTTTTCCATATGCTTTGGCAGAATATATATATAAAATATACAAATAACATACATATATACATTATGCATTCTTAAGCCTTGTTATATTTGGTTCTAGTTGCATGTGTCAAATGTTGTATGCCAGTGATGATACAGAATGTTGAAGAATGGAAAGATGAGAAATGAGAAGTAGCTGGATTTGGGGTCAACACATAATAGAGATGATATGAAAAAGAAGAAGAGCCCAGTTATTGACTGATTTATCTATTGTATTGTTCTTTGTACCATTTCCTAAATTAATAATGAAGCAGCTTCAAGCCATTGTTTCTCTGTTTATATAGAGCAGGAAAACACCCATTGAACTCAGGTTTCCCAACAAAACAATATGAATACGTGTCTGTGTGTCCCCCATAACGAGCATTTCATAAATACTTTGGGAAATAAATACATAAGTATATTTGAAGCATATTGAAAAGTTTAAAAGGTCCAAGTTCTCACCAGAAAATAGATAGTGTTGTAGGTAAATCTGGATGTCCATTGAGTTTTTTTGTGTAGTAGTGGTACTTACTTTTTGTAAAATAAATTGTTAATTGTAAAGTAACTATACAATTGAACATACTAAATCTCAAATAATGGTTAAAATGAAATATGTGATAGGGGTGCACATAGTGTGAGTGGGTGTGCTTATTAATAAGCTTCTTAACTTGGAATAATGCACATACAGAGCAATGCTTTATTCTAATCCCATTCTGTCTTGCCATTTTAATGCTTGAAGAATAATGATCTATGCATAAATATCACAGCCCACAAAAATGTCTCCATAATATTTATTGGGCAGATGTGTAGGAAGACATATACTTAATTAGTTAATTAAGGCTTTCTTTATACTCAATTTCTATATCTTTAGACAGCTTGCAATATTTTTTAAAAATCCATCTTCAATACAATAAATATACAGTACCATAGGTTGTAACAAAATATACAAGTATGTATTACTCTAAGTTTTAATTTGGTCATCTGCCATAGAAATATTCCTGAACATGTTATGACCAAGTAATGTGAACTTAGTGTTTCTTGGAAAACAAATAGAGCACATTTTTATATGCTTGTTGGTTTTAAGTTCTTCCATGTCTCTTCTGGAGATTTTCAACCTCCTAAAAATAAATAATTGAAAACATCCTACTTTCAGGAACAATCCACCTGTGCTTTCCATCTTTAAATTTGGTGGTCCAACTGAAACAGTTGGGGCAAGAAGGAAATGCCATCTAATGAATGCTAGAAGCATTTTGTTTGTTTGTTTGTTTGTTTACTTATTTGTCCATCTCAATCATGAACTCTGCTTTGTTAGGCTCAATCAATTCCCCTTTGTAAATGGAAGCTCGGTTTCCTTCCCATTTGGTTAGAGGTGGATCCAGCTTTCATGATTGCCTGGTGATTTGGCAGCCAGTTGATTTCCATTTTTGTAAATTACCATCCAGGCAATGATGACAAGAATTAACCCCCTGCCCACTCATTTGTAATCCAGGGTCATTTATCTAGTTCTTCTAACTAATTTTGGGAAGAGATATGAAATAACAACCCTATAGGAGGCCTCCTGAATTATTTACTGTATGTAAACAAAGGACTGCATTGCATTGGGAGAAACATACAAAAATAAAAGTTTGAGATTTTTTTTCCATCCAATTTTTAAGAGGAGTTTTTGTAAGGAAAAACCACATTTTATAGTTTAGTATATTAATCTAATATTAAAATTAATAATAGCCCTTCATACTTAGTAGCTGTACATTAGGAATATATACAATACAGTCAACAATGTGGTGTTCACTTTATGGAAATAAAATCTTAACATTATTACAAATGAAGATTTTAAAATTGTGTTTATTTCTACATACATACTTTGGGAAAATTAACATTTTGAATTTTCTTCTCCCCCATTTTCAAAAAAATAGAAATATTTTTCTATGTGCAATTTAATTACCCATTATAGAATATAGAATATTTTTGTATGAAGTTTCCTATATCATCTGATTTTAAGATTCCCATTATATTATATACCATATTGTAGAAATTTTTAACAACCCTAGTCAACTATTAAAGTGCACTATACCAAGTCATAGAGGCTTGAGTATAAATATTAATTATTCATAAATATTACTCTGGACTATTCGTTTATCAAAACTGACTGGATCTAAAAAATATAAAGTACCATTCTACCAAAGCAGAATCTTTGAGAAGGTATACTTTATTTCCAAGAGATCAATTTGAATTGGGAGCCACACTAATTCTAAAACCTATTACATGTCTGATTCCACATTTTATCCTCCACCCGTCCCCATAATTTAACATTCCTGGTTGCCTCTGACTAACAATGTTTTTATCAAATATTTCATTGGCACTCAAAATTAAATTGTATGTTATTTTTATTTTATATCTGCTTTATGCAAATTGCTGTCTTACTATGAGGTGACTGAGATCTAAGATCAAAAATATTTTTGTAGTAATTTTCATCTTAACTATGTGTAGAACCACAGACCTGGGTTGATTCCTAAAAGTGATGTGGCCATTAAACATGGAATTTACAGGAGCTAAATGTAGATGACACTGCATAAATCAAACCCATCCAGTTCCATAAGAATCCTGTTTATTTATTGAAATGCTGGATATAAAATTTGGACGGTCTTCATATGTATAATATATGAAACAGCATTGAGTTGGGAGAGTATTGATGTCTTTTAGCTGCTTGCCGGCTTTCCTTCCTTCCTTCCTTCCTTCCTTCCTTCTTCTATCGATCACCACGAAGAGTTTCCTCACAGCCTTTCTCTTAGCCAGAAAAATCTCTGGCTGCTGTTGGACATCTGGCAGATACACAATCAAGCACCTGTGTGCCAGATATGTACAGCTGTATGGGTGACACATGATCCATCTGCAATCCATATCAAATGCTGCTGCCAGTTGCTTTATTCTGGGTGGATTGGAAGGGTGTGTGGAAAGCCATAACAGAAATGTAAAAATCACATTTCCCTTCTAATTGATTTCTTCCTCTCTTTTCATCTCATCGTGTTTCTTTGTTCACATTTTTGTTGATAATGTGGCAATTGTGGTACTGATAGATGTGCTAGTTCTATAAAAGCCTGTTCTACATTATGCCAAGCAGTGTATGTCTGCTCAGAATTAGTAATGAATATCTTACAAAACTATTGCTCTATGACTAGGCAGCTGAGTTATGTTAGCCATACTCAGTTGGAAGTTTTGATTCAAGCTAGGGAAAATATCGTAGCTACTTTGGGTAGCTACTGTAGGAAAACCTGCCCCCTTGACACAGGTTATTGTATCAGACTGTTCTCTCCTGCATACAATTATCCAAATTGCAGGAAAGACAATAAAATCAAGCTGATTAGTTTATTATTGCAATATTAGTAATGTTATCCCAAAGGTGCTTTTTTTCAAGAAGCAACTGGACTTTCTGTTTTTTCTTTGAAGACATTTCATTTCTCATTCAAGAAGCCTCTTCAGCTCTTCTTCAGAGCTGAAGAAGCTTCTTGGATGAGAAGCGAAACATCTTCAAAGAAAAAACAGAAAGTCCAGTTGCCTCTTGGAAAAAAAACCTTTTGGGGCAACCATGACCTGGATGACTGAGAATCTCCATAAACAATTAGCAATGTTAGCATCTAAGTCAGTAAGTGAATTCTAAACTAAAAAAATCTCATAAAGATAACAAATGGTGCTAGTACTTCTTAGTTCATACTTTTCCCAGATTTCTTTTAGGAATATATTACAATATTGGTTACTGTTACATTTTCCCCCTGAAATTTCAAAGATAAATAATCAACATCTTTCTCCACTCCTATCCAGCCCATCCACTGTTCCTATTCTTCCATTATTTCTTAATTTCTCTATTTGGGCTTCTAAAACTGTATATTATTTATTTATACATATTTTTCCTGAAGTCTAGAAAGTCTGGAGTATCATCTTGGCATCAGTTATCTTTGTACTTGAAGCTTTGTTGGATATTTTCATGCAGAGTATAATTTACACCTACAATCGAGAAATCAATATTAGGAGATTTTAATTCCAAAGATTTGTAGTTTCTAATATAAAAGTGAAAATTAATCTCACCATGATTGTACCAAAAACATTGCAACAGTACTGAAGACTGTAACATGAAGGAAGTCAGTCACCTGAGAAATAAATATAAAAATAGGCAACCTATTGCTCTGCCCTTGTATCAAAAATCTGTATTTTATTTCATCATTTTTTTTACTTTTATTTTATTTTATTATTTTATTGATATGAACATTTAAATCACATTCTTTTGTTGCTTAGGCAGAGAGGCATAAACCCATTAATGTGAAAAGCATTCCAGAGCATGAGATGGAGGAGTGAATATTATTTTAAAAGATAGATACAGCCAGTAAAAAAGAAAAGCTATCTTTCAGTTCAACCCTCTTGCTTGCTTGCTACCGTAGCTTCTTCTCAATCAAATGATCCCCAAAGTTGCTTAACAAACCAGGCATGAACAGAAATCCAAACTTCACACGTGTTTAATCTTCTGACTGTGCCCTGGGTTTTCTGCTGTGCCTTTTCCTGCAGTTTTCCCTTCCCGAAACAACTTGCAATTGAATGTTCTTTCTGGCACAAGAAAACTACTTCCTGCTCCTCCCTTGCTGGCTGACTGATGAGGCCTGGTTGGTCTTCCTGTTGCCATTACGATTTTCCTGTGAGTCAAAGCAGGTAATGTCTCAGTGATCTTGGCCACCACTTCAGCAGAGATGAGTGTAATGCTTCTCTTCAAACCTCAGTTCCAGGCTATTAGTTCTAAATCCATTTATATTACAGCTGGCCAACTTATAACGCAAGGGTCCCATGATTTCATTAGTCTCTTGATCCCTTTTCAGATCCCTTATGCAATCATCTAAAAGTGTACTTACTGATGCACACTGCTGCTTTGAACGACAGTGCTTTCCCCAATGTCTAGGCTGCACTAATCTAAATTGCTAGATTGCTAGATGAGAGCAAAGAGACACAGGAAAACATCCAAGACTTTGGTTCCATCTAGTGATCATCTGGATTTTTGTAGCCCATATCTGGTAGTTCCACCCATGGGGCCAACCCAGTACTCGGGGGAAAAGAAGAAGGGGTGAAATGGACAAATGTTTTGCTTGTTTTACCCTCTCTTTCATAAGAAGACAAAACAATCTGCAAAGTCTTCGGGTTGCTTTCTCCTTCTCCTTTTTCTCCTGCTTCTCCTTCTCCTTTCTTTTTTCCTAATGAGACTATCACAGTTTATATTTGTTTTGCCAGCATTTGTTTCTCTTCCTCAAAAGGATTTATTACTTCTTTATTATCTTCTCAACCTATTGGAGCTGTAAGACCCAGATTTCTCATAGAATGGTACATTTCAGCTCATCTCATCTGAAAAACACTAATTTAAGAAAAGTTATCATAAAATATCTTAGATTCTCCTTTTTAATTTCCTGGGCATATGTTTACATTGTGTATTTTGTAAAATGTAGGAGAGAATTTATTGTGGGTGCTGACTGATTAGTCTTACTCTTCTGTCCTATGGGTATAAAATAAATAACAGGATTATAAATTCCTGTGGGATTAGAATTTTAAACAACCTTTAAGCTTTTTGAAAATATCTATTTAAAATATTCCCCCACTTCTTTTTTGAGAAAAACCCTCTTTGAGAATGCAATATGGCTGTGTTGAATTATCTTGACAGTCCCATTCTCAGAGTTTGATATTCAATTCAGTATTTCAAGTATTTCTCTATTCTGTCTCTCATATGTCCTAAATTTATGCATATTCTGGAGCAGAGGTGTTCAAATGTTCAAAGCAATGAGATGTGTTGGCGATATGTTTCCTTCTGTTCAATTAATAATTACAATGGTGGCTCCATTTGGAAGAGCTCTGGGTCTGGCACCCAATTATTTATAAGGCTAGATTCAGACTTGGAGTTGCAGGGTGTGCTTGACAGTAATTTGTCATTGTTCTATTGTGGATCTTTCCAGATTAGATTTTGCATCTTCAGATCATTGCCTAAATTGGGCAAGTGCAATACAAAATTCAAAGTAAAAGTAAAGCTTTCTTTGAATTAAACTCAGTTTCTGTTGACTTCATGGAATTCGTAGTAATTTTCATAGCAAACAGTCTGGAAATGGTTTGCCATTGCTTTCCTCTGAAATTGTTTTCTTGTCTAATTTACAGGGCTAGGCTCCCATTCAAGTCCTAACCTGTTCCAACACTATTTAATTTTTCAAAATCCGTTGCTACAACATAGCTATCAATTGCTACATTTTAATTTGGAATCTCTATCCATTGTGAATCTAAGAATGCAATTGTTTCATCTGGAGAGCGTTAGTCTAAGTACTCTGTGACATATGACCAATGCAATACTGGCTACAACTCTACTCCATTTTCATGATATGCCCATTCTAGTTCACTTTTGCTTACTAAACTGGGTTGGGCTTCGAACAATATCCAGAGCCACATATCTATATTCCTGGCCAATATTGGCAAGTGCCTCTCCATTCTGCTTTCTTGAAGTGGAAACACCAATCCTGAACACCAACCAAAGAATGCTCGTGACAGCTGTATGAGCAAAGGTCTCGTTCAGTCCCTAATGTTTTGACTGATGCTTATTTTGCCGATAGAACAGCTCTCAAGTTGGTTCTTCTGCAGATCAGACACAGAATTGTGAATCATACGATCACTTGCCCAGAAGTATACAGTAAATACTCTCAGTCTCTGCCAGTTTGGCCTAAATATTCAGTGATTCTAGTGGTGTCTGCACATTTTTCAGCAGGTGGTGAAAAACTGATGCACAACTGCAGGTTTCTATATTGTCAGCAGATTTGAATGTTTAAAAGGTGATCTCAGCATTTCCTTAGGGAGCGATGTCATGCACAGTTCAGACACATATGCCTTTGCCATAGGGGACATTCTAGCTTCCCAATTTCCTTCTATAATGTATAGGGTATCATTCTACAAATATCAGGTTTTCGTTCAGGAAAAGAATTTCATTGTTGTGAAGATAAAATAAATACTGATGCAAATTACAATTTGGATGATTACATATAAAAACAACTTGCTTGAACTAAATTATCCTCCAGAAGTATTGGAATGGAATCCACATAATGCCCAGCCAACAATGCCTCAGGGAATGATAAAACATGGAGTCCAATATATCTGGAGGGCAGAAGGTTAGATAAATTTTTGTGGATACATAAGTTCATATTTAAATTTAGGGTGGGATCAAGAATTGTGGACTCCTTTGCTTAGTAATAGTCCAAAGCATTATTATTTAATATTGGAAGGAAAAATCTATACCTGATTTGCAGTAGTGGGTTACTGTATGTATTATGCATCAACATTGTATTTATGAGATAAGTTTTATCCCCCTCCTTTATTATCATTATTGATCACTTTCCCTCCCAGATAAATAATATACTCCACTATGTCATCACTGAGAAAACACATACATTTCCTTTTTTGATGTTGTTGTTTGTTTAATAAAAGGAAAAACATTGTGGAACACTGAATTGGAACACGATAATCATGTAATTATTTTCTTTGATTTATGTTGTCAGGATGCAATGTATAACTGCAGTCCTATACATTCCTAAATTGTAAAATGTACTTATCAAACTCAGAGGCAATTTTAGCTTCCTTTTATTCTTATTGTATGTCATTTAAAAAAACAACCGCATTCATTTACATTTTTTTGCATTTGCCAAGCTCTACAGATTTATCTTAAGCTCCTTGATCGTGGCCCTCTGCATGATGAAGTAACACTTTGACAGTTGATATGATCGGCTGTCAGATCAGAACTGAACACACTGTGCTGCCTTTTGGGCCAATGAGAACGGAATGAAATGCTTCTGTCTGCCTACGTTCAAATGCCAACATGGCTTAGATCTGGAAGCTCACCAGAAAAAACATGGAACAAAAGTTCTCTATGATAGTAATACTCCATGCTCCAAAGTATGTTTTGATGTTTATTGGCAAACAGAGCCAAACCCAACAATAACCACACTGTTTTCAGTCTTCTGAAGCGACTTCATTTCTTCACATTTGTTCCAGCCAGAATTGAGCTGGACAAATTAAACAGAGAGTTGGGTTTGCTTCATTGAACTTGTTTTGTTTTGTTTTTTTAAAAACCAAAGAAACAAAAAGCTTTAGCAGTCACTCTGGTTCAAAAACAGTTGACTACAGCCATCTATTGCTTCTGGAGACATTGCATTTATCATCTCTGAAGTTATTGCACCATCTGGTGGTGAAACAACAATACATTTCTTTTCTTTTCTTTTTTTCTATAAGGATGTTCACACACCACTTTTGTGGCTGTGTCCAGCCTAGGTAGAAAGTAGCTTAGAACGACTGGCAGAAGTCTGAGAAAAGTGCATTAGATAAGTAAACATTTCTCATAGCCAATAATTTAATATTCAACAGCAAAATTGTTGCTGCTGTTTTTTAAAGAGTGGATATTTGAGGGATCCTTGGTGCTCTCTGCATTTGCTTGTTTTCTTGCAGACATTTTGTTACCAAACTAACATCGTCAGTGCTAGCACTGTCCTAGTTTGGGTAATGAAACATCTGCAAGAAAATAAACAAGCTCAGAAAGCACCAAAACAAGCAAGCTCAGAGAGCAAATCAACCCACAGTTATAAATATTCTCCTTTATTATGTTAGATATTTCTTTCTTTCTCAGTTATTCCTTGCCTACCCAAATTAGAAATAAATGCTTGTTTTTCAACATGTCTTTACATAGGATTCCTTAATATTTACGAAGTTTCATTCTTAAGCCAGAATCCATTTTCCATAGAAACTCATATGTTGAGCTGTTCTTGCATATTCAGGTATATGCAACACATACAGCTCTTTTCCTTGTGCACTCCATTTTAACCATATACATTTAATAAAAAATAGATGAATCTGCCAGGTTTTTACTTTTTCCAAACTGCCTGTCATTCAAAGGTTACATTTCTCTAAACATTCTTTTGCAGATGCTTTCTCCAAAATCAGTTTTACAATCAGCATCCCCTCATAGAATGCTAGTTTTACTAATACACACACACATTTCCCTGGTATGTGTTTGTACAGACTTTCTCTCTCTTAGAGAATGCATCACATTTTCACATCACAGAGAAATGTGAAATGGTCATCATTGAAATACTCAAGAATGAAATATAGCAAATTCCTATAATATGGCAGTTTACAATCTTTCAATTTAGCCAGAATTGGAGTGTCCTTGACAGTGCTTCATATATCTGGTATGTGTGTGGACATGCACCAAGAACAGCTGTTCTATGCACACTATTATGCAGAAGCTGTTCCCAGGGATGATATGGGAAATAGCACTGTTCATCCTTCAAAAGTAGCAAAGGATTTTGTCAGCAGATTGTTAAGTAGGAAATATCCACCTACTGCTTCTCCAAAAAAGAAGTAGAGAAGCCAAAGAACAATCTTACCTCCTTTTGCCTATTAGTTGGCCACTCCAGATTCTCCATGTGTGACATAAATGATGATCATGGTGAAGGATTATCACATAAAAAGCCACATTACAATTGTAGCTACCAGTGCTTTTTTTATTGTTGTGCTGCCTCACCAATCATATCCATTACTGACAGTTAACACCAACATATCAAATGTTGGCAAAATGCTAGGACAAATAGTAAAGTGCTGATAGCCAAAAAACAGAAATTCAAAACAGTGTCATCAGAATAAAATGGAGTTCTAGACACCTTCAGAGCATGCCATCAAATTATAATGGTTCATTAATATAAGAGAAACATTAATAAATAATATGAATGGACGTCAATCACATCATCCACTTTTAATTTGAGTAACATTTACATGTAAATGAAATGAATTTAATTTTGTCCTGATTTGTTGAGTACTTTCATTACATGACTGGCTAACTGCATTGTCTTAGTATGCAATATCTATAGAACAAATCTGAGGGCACAATTTACACTACTTTATAAGCAATGAAGCAGGCTAAAACATACAAATGCTTCTGTCTATGAATCTTTTGGTGAATTATTCAACTTGACCAAAAGAGGTCTCTCTTTCTCCACTCTTGTGCAAGCATAACTTGAATTATTTTTTAAAAGTACACTTATATTGGTTTCAAGAACTATATAGAGCAACATTTTCCCCTACATTTCTACTACTAATCAGTTACTTCTACCCAGCTTTTAACAATCTTTCTTTAACTGTGAATGATCACAGATCATTCCATTTAGAATAGTCTTCTGGTGTTTGTAAAGTTTGAGCTGCCAGAATGGAAAATCACTTTCTGTTTTGTTTTCTGAATACTTAAGAATTATAATTCAAAATTGTGAGAACTGTGCCTCTGCATAGGAGAGTGAACATAATATTGGACATACAGATAAATATGGACTATAAATGAATAGAGGGAAGAAATGGACAGTTGGGAGGAGTTGATACTGTCTATGTGAGACATATGGGAAATGATGAAAACAGAACACAAGGACTTAATCATCAGGCTGGAGACTATGGATAAAAAAATGGAGACTATAATTCAAACAGAGAAGACAAGACAAAATATTCAAGTTGAGGGAGAAATGAATAAAAATGTTGTTGTAAAGAGAAAAGGGGGATTCAAAAAATGATACAAAAAATTCAAGAGGCACAATAGTAAAAAAAAGAAAGAGAAGAAATTAGAAAAAGAAATAGTACTTGAAGAAGAGTTAAGGAGGAAACTGGGGCTCTGGTAATCCCACGAGGTAAAGAGGTAAAAGAAAAAAATAGACAAGCTGAAACTGAAATATAGGAGAATGAGGGGAGTGAGAGGAAAATTTAAAACAAATAAATCAGATGGTAACAAAAACAGAAACACAATGAGAAAGTATTTAACATTTAGGCAAGTCAAGGGGAAGATAATATGGTTAAGGAGGAGGAGAGATTACTGTTAGAATTTTTTTTAAGAGAAAGAAGGCAGTGGCGTTAGATAAAAGGCTAGGAGAAAGGGATATAATATTTTTAAACACATAATATTTTTATTGTGTTTTGAATTTTAATACTTACTCAATATGAAACTAGAGAAACTTTTCAGAGAAGAAGGTGTAATATATGTAATTGTTCAAAATGTTTAGACTTGAGAAAGGTAATGACTTTTAAAGGTGTATTGACAGACTTATTAAATTTAGAAGAGGAATGGTGTAAAAATAACATTGAAATAACTTGAAAAATGTGTAATATGATTTGTATTTTAACTATTAGAATATTTTTAAAGTTAAATTAAGAGAAGAATAGAAAATTTTGAATGGATGAATTTTAAGTAGAAAAAGGGAAGAATATATTCAAGAGAAGTAATTTAATCAGATTTAAGAATATAATGGGAAATGTAGAGGAGAAATTTGAAAACGTTTGTACCAAAAATGATTAATAGTATATTGTAATGTATTGCGCACTCCGGTCCGACATTGGGGACTCTTGAACTGGCAGCTGATTGGCTACAATGAGCGATTCCCATTGGCTGGTTCGCCCAGCCAATGGGAAGCCTGGAAAGTGACACCGCGGCAAAATATAAAAACCGCGGCTCACTTCTTTTCCTCCAGTTACGACTGGAGCAAAAGCTCATCGTGAGTTTTGCTCGCGGCTTGGAATAAATGGGACCCTTCGTGGTCATCCAAACCGACCTCTTGTCTGCTGCATTTTTCATCCGATTTGGACCGGGTTTTCGGCTACAACACTGGTGACGAGGATGGGATTGTAAGCAACACATTCCGAACCTCCCAGTAGCCACGAACAACCAGAATGTTCACCGCACAACCGAATGCAGCAGCCGTACCAGCAGCAATAGCTGCACCAACCGCACCAGCCGCACCAGTTGCAGCGACCAACTCTTCGTCAAGCAGCTCGCTACAATGTGGAGAATTCAACCCAAGGAACGAATCGTGGGACCTGTTCATGCACAGGTTCGAATTCTACCTCATGGGCTCCCAACAGACCGGTTGCACAGACAGGAGAAGCAAGGCATCTTCCTGAATGTGTGCGGTCTGGATGTCTTGTGAATGGCCAGCGCACTTGCATCCCCACAAACGCTGTGGGAAATCGTCTGGCCCGAACTAAAGAGGAGGCTACAGGCACACTACGCCCCTAAGCCCTCCTTGTTATCTTGAAGGGTCAATTTCCACAGCCGGGTGCAAGCCGAGGGGGAATCAGTCGCAGAATTCCTTGCAAGCCTCAGAGTCCTGGCCACTGACTGTGAATTCGACACCCAGCTCGAATGGATGATCCGGGACAGACTCATCATGGGCCTCCGTGATGAAAAACTCAAAAGGTGACTGGTTGCGAGGCAATCACTTCCCCTGGCATCAGCCATTGAGGAAGCCCTGGCCGTGGAGGCGACCTACCCCACACACAGAGGGAAATGGCAAGAAAATGTGTACCAGGTGACATCTTGGGAAGACCCTGAAGAAGAGACTGACGAGGACCAAGATGGCGACATCCACCAGGTCAGGACCACGAGGGGCCCCAAGATGGCCATCAAACCGCACCAAGCCCCATGTGCCAGATGCAATGGGAACCACAAGTGCGCAAACTGCCCCTTCCTGCATTCGTTTTGCAGCTATTGCTCAAAAAAAAGGACACATTTTCCGAGCCTGCTGCACCTTACCACCCACTCAGCCACAGACTGCGGCCCCAACACGTGGCCTGCAGGGTGCACCTTTCAAGAGGGGACCATCCAACACCAATAGATGGGCAAGCAATTCCTCCAGAAGACCTTATGATGGCTGTTTGATGATATATGAGGAAATCCAGCAGACATCGAAAGATGGAACAGACTCCGAAATTTTCAGCATCACGGTTAGCATCGGGGGAAAGAATTGCAAACTGCAAATTGACTCCGGCTCACCAGTAACCATCATGTCCTGGCAAACAATCAAGAACTTGATGCCCTCAATCAAAAGAGGAGACCTGGCCCCGGCACAAACCGCCCTGCGTGACTGCCAAGGACATCCAATCCCTCTCCTAGGCCAGATCAACGGCCTCGTGAACCACAACGGATTCTCTGACTACTTGCTGCTTGTAGTTGCGGAGGGGGAATTTCCTCATCTGTTGGGCAGGGACCGGTTCCGCCGGCTGAGCCTAAGCCTCGGAGAAGCCAAACTCATCAATAACACCACTGCCAGCTCCAACACCAAAGACAACATCATTGAGGAATTCGCGGATGTCTTTAACGGTGAGCTTGGAAAATATAAGGGGACCCCAATATCATTTAGCATTGACCCGGCCATCCCACCCATTAGACTTAAACCCCGCAGAGTGCCATTAGCCCTCAAATCCAAGGTCGATGAACAATTGGATAAATTAATAGCCCAAGGCATCTTGGTGCCAGTCGATCATGCTAGGTGGGAGACCCCCATTGTCACCCCGATTAAGCCTGATGGCTCTGTCCGCGTATGCGCCAACTACAAATGCTCCATGAACAAGGCCTTACAATGGAATGCATATCCGGTGCCAGTAATTCAACACCTCCTCCATTCCCTGGGGCAAGGAAAAGTTTTCGCTAAACTAGATCTGGCACAAACTTACCAGCAATTGTCAGTAGATGAGGCAACGGCGGAAGCACAGACAATAGTCACCCACAGGGGGGCATTCAAGTGCACATGTTTGCAATTCGGGGTAAGCACAGCCCCGGGAATATTTCAGTCCCTAATGGAACGTTTGTTACAGGGCATCCCTGGAGTAACCCAGTATTTTGATGATGTCCTGGTGGCCGCAGCTAACCACCGTGAACTCATCACCAAGTTGAGAACGACCCTTCAGAGGTTCCGGAATGCGGGACTTAAACTAAATAAAAAAGTGCTTAATCGGCGTCTCTGAAGTCGAGTTTTGGGGTTTCAGAATCAATGCAGCAGGCATCCACCCCACTAAAAATAAGACAGCGGCAATCCATAACACCCTGCTGCCATCTAATAAATCAGAGCTGCAAGCTTTTCTGGGACTACTGAATTTCTACAGCATATTCCTAAGGCACAAAGCCACAGTCACAGAACCTCTCCATAAACTCCTGAACAAAGCAACACCTTGGCACTGGGGGGAGGTGGAACAAAAGGCATTCCTGGCTATTAAATCCCTTATAACCTCAGACAGTCTACTGGTGCAATATAGTGAATCAACTCCAGTCCAGTTAACCTGCGACGCTTCACCATATGGAGTGGGCGCTGTGTTAAGCCATGTTTTTCCAGATGGCTATACAGCACCTATAGCATTTTATTCATGGACCCTGTCTGCAGCTGAGAGAAATTACAGCCAACTGGATAAGGAGGCCCTGGTAGCCGTCGTGGGGATCAAGCATTTCCATGACTACCTTTATGGCTGGAAATTCACACTTGTCACCAACCACAAACCCCTGCTGGGCCTCATCGCTGGGGATAAACAAACCCCCCAGGTTCTCTCCCCCCGCATGACCTGATGGATCGAATTCCTGGCTGCTTACTCATATACACTGGAATACCGACCCGGGTCCCAAATAGCTCACACTGATGCCCTTAGCCACTGCCCAGCTCCGGGCACTACAATCGACCCAGCTCCGATGCTTCCCCTACTGCTTGAACACATTCCGGGGAACCCAATCACAGCCAACTTGATCGCACAATTCACACCCAAAGACTCCACCCTTGCGACCGTCCTACAATGGGTGCTAAAAGGTTGGCCCTCACGGAAGAAGGGAGAACAATTGAAACCCTATGAACTCAGACAATCTGAGATATCAACCCAGCATGGCTGCCTATTGTGAGGTCACATAGTCATCATACCCCCCACAACTGAGGTAACAAATCCTTACAGCCATCCATGAGGGTCAGCTGGGCATTGTTAGAATGAAATCGCTGGCCAGAAGCTATGTATGGTGGCCCAGCCTTGACAAGGACATCGAAAACAAAGTTAAGTTGTGCCACCCGTGCCAAATTTCCCACGCAGCCCCCCCAGTGGCCCCAGTCTCCAAATGGGACACTACTCAGAACCCCTGGTCTCGCATCCATGTCGATTTTGCAGGACCAGTCCAGGGCCAAATGCTTTTCATCATTGTAGACGCCCATTCGAACTGGACAGAAGTCCAGCCGATACGATCAGCCACCACCGAAGCAACAATAGCCGCCCTACAGAAACTTTTTGTAACACATGGCCTTCCAGACGTCCTGGTATCGGACAATGACCCCCAATTCATAGGAGACAAATTCAACACTTTCCTCTCAAGCCTGGGCATCCGCCACACCACCTCAGCACCCTACAGACCCATGGTGAATGGACGGGCTGAACGAGCCATACGGTCCATGAAGGAGGCGGTTGACCACATGCATTCAGGGAATTTGCAACAAAAAATAAACACTTTCCTCCTTGCCCAACATTCAACCCCCTAACCAACCTCCAACCGCAGCCCAGCTGAACTCTTCATGGGACATAAAATAAAAATTCCCCTCAGCAGAGTCCACCTAGACTATCCCCCTCACTCCCCACTTTTTCCTCCCCAGGGGTAAGGACCTTCTTAGAGGGGGAGGGGGTATTTGCAAGGAACTACCCAACCAACTAAGGGAAAGACTAACGGAAGGGAATGACCAGGAAAGGGAGGGGGAACAAAACAACCCGGGGGACGAGAATTATACTAGGGGAGTTGCGTTCCGCCTACCTGAGGCCTTCCCTGCAGTCTCGTCAGCCGCTGAGGCCCAGCCGCCGCCGTCGTCACCACCACCACAGCCGCTGCTGCCACTGCCGAGAACAGAAGAGGTCCCCAGCATGTCCTTCCATGGCAGCAGCAGCAGCTCAAATAAACAGAGCCTGCGCCGTTCGACTCGCGCAAGGCACCGCCCCACTTACCTACAGGACTACGCTTGCGTGATCAGGACATCTCGAACACTCGATCCGAGAGGGAAGGGGTGTAATATATTACGCAGGTGCGGACAGAGTTTCCACTCCGGTCTGACATTGCGGACTCTTGAACCGGCAGCTGATTGGCTGCCGGATGAGCGAGTCCCAATGGCTGGTTCGCCCAGCCAATGGGAAGCACGGAAAGTGACACCGTGGCAAAATATAAAAACCACGGCTCACTTCTTTTCCTCCAGTTACAACCGGAGCAAAAGCTCATCATGAGTTTTGCTCATGGTTTGGAATAAATGGGACCCTTCGTGGTCATCCAAACTGACCTCTCGTCTGCTGCATTTTTCAACCGATTTGGACCAGGTTTTCAGCTACAACATATATGATATAATCAATGAACTAAAAAATACCCAGATAACACGCTGAACACACAAAGATATGTTGTCTTGAAAGAAAGATATAAAATTATGGAATTTTTATTATGTTTGTTAACTATTTTGATGTGGAGATACATTTGTATATTTGATTATATATGTTTTGATCAATATGTGATGTTATGTAAAAATATAAGAAAATAAAATAAAAAAATTACAAAAAAATAATGGGAAAGATGAAAAAAAAGAAGACACTGACCAGTAGCAAAGTGGATAGTCAGCTATGATAGGGAGTACAATGATGGAAAAGCCAAAGGACCAGATCAGAGACAGATCATCATGGACAAAAATCTATGTCACTGCTAAGAATCAGCACAACCAGATGGCACGTAATTTTTATCAGTCACTTCAAAGTAGATGACTATAACAACATTCCACTGATAGGTCTAGGGAGATTCTCAATCATCCATGCCATGGTTGTCCCAAAGGTGCTTTTCCATCAGGCACTGGACCTTTCCAACAACTGGACTTTCTTGGGTTTTTTTCACTTCTCATCCAAGACGTTCAGAACTGAAGACCATATATCATTCTCTGACCCATATACAGTATTCATCTACACATATAAATGCAAACTGTTATAGCCGAAAACCCGGTCCGATTCGGTTAAATAAAACTCGAGAAACGGGGTCCGTTTGGATGACCGCGAGGGGTCCCGTTTATTTCAAGGCGCGAGTAAAACTCACGATGCTGGATGTCAATCAAGAAGAAGAGGGAGTCTGCAGGGAAGCCGCGGCTTTTTATATTTGCCGCGGCTTCACATTTCTCCGCTTCTCATTGGCTGGTGAGCCAGCCAATGGGAATCGCTGCTCCGACAGCCAATCAGCTGTCGGTCATCTTCCTGCACATGTGCAATATACAACACAAACAACATTCAGATATCTGTCCATATAAGCGAGGAAGACTCAAAACAAAAAGTTATTAGGAAGTAACTGTAATATTAATTAGCTCTATCAGGCAATCCAAATTTTGAAGGAATAGATTTTTTTTATTATTTTGCACATTCTATCACTTGGTAATAGTGATATTGATAAGACCAAGATTAATGTGCGTAATATCCTGCAACACTACAGCTTATTTCCAGTGATATTTGCCAGGCATATGACTAAGAGTTAGCAAAGTATGATGGAGAGCATATTGAATCATAGAGATTTAAACATCAAAAGAAGATAAAATAAATAATTGAAGGTACAATGAAAGTGCAGAAGTAAGAGTGAAAAGTGTGAAGAATATTCTTAACATCTGACAAAGTTATTTGACTGTGTCTGGAGTTGGACTCTGGCTGGGCAGATCCTTTGGAGGTGTCTAGTGTATGTCAGAGCTAGGAGGAGTTTGTGCTGGTTGATCTTGAGGAAATGGACAGGATCCTTTTAGCTGTGAGCTCTGGCACCTGTACTCTTCCTGGCCTGGAAGGTCTATACCATTTCAGACAAATGGTTGTCCAAACTCTTCTTAAAAATTTCCAGTGTTGGAGTATTCACAGCTTCAATTTCTATTTCTATTTAAATTCACATTTCTCCTTAGTTCTAGGTTGCTTCTCTCTTTGATTAGTTTCCACCCAGAATTTCTGCTCATTAGTTTCCATCCAGAACATCTGCCCATTCCTCTAAATCAGATAGTGTGGGCATATGCCAGGTCTTCTCTCTGAAATCTTGCCATCTACTAGGAGCTTTGGAGTGTGCCTTTCCTATGGCTGCTCCTGCCTTGTGGAACACCCTCCCACTGGTGATTCAATGGGTCCCCACCCTTCTAGTTTTTAGAAAGGCATTAAGACCTGACTTTTTATTGAGACACTGAGATAGAATAGTATAGGTAGTTAGTATAGAAGGGGCAACCGAGCCTGCTGTGAGTAACCCAAGAGGACAGTTAAGGTTAAGGCACAGTGTTTTTGTTTTTGTTTTATCTTTTTTATTGTTTTATGGTTATTTTATTTCATGGTTTAATTTTTGTTAGCCACCCAGGACTTGCTTAAAATGGGAGGCCATATAAATCTTTGAAATAAACCTCTGACAGGAGTTTTTTTAATACCAATTTTTTTATTTATACATTTTTCTTTAGCATATATACATTGTCCATATACAATCAATTTTAATTAATAATAACAACAATTTTCCATGGTCACATTTTAGTTAAATGCATTTTAGAGAGCTCCACTTCTGCCCTAGGCTTCCCCCACTTGGTGATTGATATAAAAATGATATTTTGTAATATTGGAAATTAAATAAGATTGTAATATGAATATGAATTGTCATTATTAGAATCCTATAAATAGTTAAAACCAATAGAGATTATCAAGATCTTATTAGTAAGGGTAATGTGTGTGATTAATGATATTAGAAATTGGTGATTGATACAAAAATGATATTTGGTAATATTGGAAATTAAATAAGACTATAATATGAATATGAACCTATTAGATTTTTATAATATGAAGGGTAATAATGTTACATAAGTAATAAAAAATATGATTAGGTCAGCAGTGGTATTAAAGGTAGCTAACATGATTTCATTTGTATAAAAATAAATGCCACCCAGCAACATGCTGTTCATGTAAGATTTTGGATATTAAAAATTAGTAGCTAGATAATTGAAATGAGAAGGAAAGAGGGAAGCATTTGACAGGAAA
Source organism: Myanophis thanlyinensis (assembly GCA_017656035.1). Lineage (NCBI taxonomy): Eukaryota > Metazoa > Chordata > Lepidosauria > Squamata > Homalopsidae > Myanophis > Myanophis thanlyinensis. Next base: position 23,727 of record JAEANM010001930.1, read on the forward strand.
ATTTTAAGTTGTGATACTGGTAGGAGACAGAGGAGAAAATATCTTTTGGAAAAATCTCAGGTGATAGAGCTTTCCCTGTAAAAGCTGCAAGCGGAATGAGACAGACTCCTTAAGATGAGGTGTCAATTACCAGCCTTCTACTTCAGAGTCAAAACATCCTGTCAGTATCACATATCTGTTTGTTTAAACTGTAACTGTAGGAGCTCTAGGAACTTCTTCCCAGCAATACCTGATAATTCCTAGATGGATTTCTAAAACACATTGCATCACAATTCCACCCACATCACAATGCAATGTGCAGCTTGCTTTTATGGATATAGACAAAGTTACTATCTCTTTCTAGTCAAGGTAAGCAGTTGACATGGGAATTTTCCATTAGGTTCACATTGTTTCCGTTTCTAGGGTGCTCCTTCAAGCAGCCCATAATAAAATTAGTTAGATATATATAATTAGCTATATAAAGCTAAAACCAAGCAGGTAAGTACTTATTTATACCCAGTCTACTTTAGAAGCCACAAATAATTATTTAGAAAATTATATGTATTTGTCTGTCTAAATATATTCTTAGCTAAGTTGTAGGAACTTAGTAGTTAATTACTAAGAAATCAATAGATCTCAAAACTGAAGTTTGTCTGAGAGCCTTGTCCAACTTTTGTGACCCAATAAAAGCATTCTCAGGTTGGGAAAGCCCTCTATATTTTTGCTTTCATCTTTAGTGTTAAAGGACATGTATCCAGTTCTTTCTACCGTATGTACAGTTCTGTCTTCCATATCCCAGAATTTGACCTTGATGTTGGAAGGTGATAACAATGTCTAAGTCTTTGTAGGTCTGACAAAAAAAAAACCTCTTTTAAGGACAATGTGAGAAATCTTCTCTTACAAATTAAACTGGGAAAGATGTTTCATTTGTCAGCATCTTTCTTTAAGCATTTTTATTGGCAGTAGTATTACCAGTTGTATAATAGAAGTGAATCAGCACAGAGGGGATTATTTTAGGACAATGAGCTTGCCCTCAGCAAGCTGACATGAGTAGTTTTGTTTCCAACATCCTTTGAACAAGCTTCTCTCTCCCCACGCTTTGCTTAATTTTATCAAGGACTAAACCTCTGGGGCAAATGTAGAAAAAGTTCTTCACCTCCCTCACTAACTTTCAATACTGAAACTAAACAGATCAGTTAACTCTTGTTAGTCTCATTTAAATGGTAAGAACCGCAATGAAAGGAGAAGTAAAAAACATAACTTGAGATTTGGGGACATTGCAATTACAAAGATGGAAATCAATGTCACTACGCCAGTCTTTTATATTCTATTCAGCACTACCGATATGTCCTACATAACTGAGAGCTTTCTCTCAAGCAGTTCATCATAGCATTCAAAATGTGGCAACTCTTTAGTAAAATAATATCTTATTATTGCAACAGGAGTTGTGACATGCTATAAATACAGGGGTGAAATGCAGCCGGATTGCACCACATCACCCGAACCAGTAGTGACAATTTGAATACTATCCTGCTAGATGTTCTAAGGTTGACTAACAAGGCTTGAAATATTTTGTAGACAATAGTTGCATTCTATTCAATAATATCATGTAAGCTTTATTATGATCATTCAACTGTTAAAATGGCAAACTTTATAACTTGGTAAATTAATTATAACTAGCACTAGGTGTTTTCAAGTGCTTTTAGGGGGATAGCTTCCACCAATATTTTTACTGTAGTGTCCACAGAGAAGTATGGTAATTGAATGGTGTATAAAAACAATAAGTGTGTCAAAGCAAAGGTCAAGTAGATTTTTTTATTGAAAGACAAAAATGGGACTGACTTTATTTACTTAGGGCAGAAACATGGAATTTTCTACTGCTCGGTCTCTGACTCACTCAACTATTATATTTATATGTTGCCAGTGTGGCTCTTGTCATGGAATAATCAAAGCATAACTTATCCATTTTGTTGACTGATAATTTATAACATTTTCCAAATGTTTGTTTGCTGCGTCGTTTCTACTGATCAAAAAAACCCAGTTGAATAAGGAGTAGGGGTTTTTGCTACTTGCTTCACTGAAATTTATAACAACACTATCTCCAATCAGACTTTGTAACATATGCAGACAGGCCAAGATAGCTGAGATAAGATCACAGGTGTGTTTACATACTTCATAATATCAAGAGGCCGGTTCAAAATATCACTCTTGTAGAGTATCGCGCATGCGCACTTCGCTTCAACATTCCGGACAACAGGGCGAATCCTATTGGCTGTTGCATCAGCC
>JAEANM010001931.1:0-25986 GCA_017656035.1 Myanophis thanlyinensis
CCATAAGGGTATGACCGGCTGATGATAGCAAATGAGCTTGAAATAGATCTATACCGGCCTCCCTGAATTTTTTAAAATACCAGCAGAAAAAAAATAACAATTGAAATATTTTCTAGATTTGTATATACCTGTATTTTTTAATGTTTTTACTCTTTATTGTTTTAATTGTATCAATTGTTTTGTAATTTTAGAAGTGTAAGCTGCCCAAAGTCACGTGGTTGAGTTAGGCGGCTATAGAAATTGAATGAATTGAATGAATGAATGGAATGAATGAATCTCTTATTGTGAGGTCTAATGAAGCTATAAAGAATCTTTTAATAGTCTTACAAATAACCAAAAAACAATTTGGAACAAAAAAAATCCTTAAATATTAAAGCACACTTCTGACTCTACAACATTAGCTTTTGCATGTTAAAGCACACTAAAGTTTTGGAAGTCTCTAACTTATCCTGAATGTCCTGATGTGCCTGTGGATTCTTTTCAAACCTTTGCACTTCTCTCTTCGTATTAGGAGCAGATAAACAGAACAATGTTTTAATTTATTGTGTTGTCTGAATTGGGATCCTTGGCTTGTTTCTCCCCATATTAAAAAACAGAATTCAAACTATGGCTCACAGCACCAGGGCCTTAATTCAGATGTCATAAAAAGATCATGAAATAAACGTCCATGTTCTGTTTATCTGTCCCTCTTGGCCAGAAAAGCATGTAATCCAAATGTTCACTCATCTGTCCCATTCATGCGATGACAGAATGGTTTCACATATGGTTGGTCTGGGCTCCTGCACTGCTATTGGTTCAAACAAGCAGGGGGATTATACTGAAAATGCCATTAAGTCCAAACTTTGGATATTTGCAGGTTATAAAATGCTGCATTTATCTATGCAGCCTATGCAGTCACCCATCACGATGAAAACTTGACAGTCTGACTTTGCAACGCAGGAAGCCATTCATCTTTATATGGCAGGGCATTCTGTCATGGCCTGTGATTTCAGACCCAAAATTTGAAGTGATACTTTGTAGATACTATTTATTAACCCCAATGATAGCTGGTGCTTAGTAATGCAAAACGAAAAAGCATATTAATCCACAAGATTTCCAATTTTAAAGCATATTAACCCACAAGATTTCCAATTTCCAATCAGAAGTAGACATATTTTAGGATTGCAGCCTTAATTTATTTGTTTAATATCTTCTCTTGCTCTTATTATGAAGAGATTGTGGCAGATAAAGCTTGCCTGGCAACAGCGTTTAAGTCTGGAAAGGCTAATAGCATTTTCCATTTCCGTAGCATTTGGTTGAAAAGGCTAGAGTTAGAGACAATTTGTGAATGACAGAGATTAATTTGCAAAGTGATTGGCAGGTAGCAATTGAAAAAAGCAGCAGATGGGCATGCTAGAGCTTAAAATGTCAAAGATACTGATGCTGCATGACAGGATAGGATGGTTAGCAGAATGGGAACCTGCTCCTGCCTTTCTGCCTCCAGAAACAGTGGTAGCACAGAATGAGCAATGGAAAGCAAATGCTCCAATGGGCTTCATATACCTGATTCCCACAATCTTGTGTTCTTGATAATTCATTGTTAGGATGCTAAAGGAGGGGGAAGTAGAACACATTAATTCACAAAGCCTTGGTAAGGCTCCTCAGAGCAAGGGAAATAATAAGTCACTTGTTTTTTGGAACTCAGTGTTTTATATTATTTTATAAGGTTAATCCTTGGCTTGAATAAGCACTTATTGGGGATTTCATTCCAGCATTAAATCAAAAATCATTACTGAATTACTTAATAAATTATTAACTACAGAACTCACTCTTAAAATATGTACAAATGATAAAATCGTTATGATAGATGGCTCAGCAAAACAAGGAACCAACATTTAAAATATATCTATACTGGAATTATTCCATAAACTTGGAACCATGTAGGGATCTGTGTTTTCAGCTTTAAGTTATAAGAAGCTATGCTAATAATGATAACAGTAAAGTAATGATGAAAAGCCAGGAAAGGTGAAGACCTATTTTAGAAATACTTTTCCAAGAAATTCAAGATTAAATCTTTAATAGAACAAATATGAACTCACCTTAGAACAATTAGAAATATATCATTGGTTCCAATATCTTCCAATATATATAACATAATTCAAAACAATTACTAAATCAAGATATCAATCTCTTAGGGATTTGGTGCAGGGGTGTCAAACTGGCAGCCTGTGGGCCAGATGCATCATGTGCAGGCCACACCCATCCCAGCTCCATAAAGGCAAAAAACGTCACAACACGTCACGTGACAACTGATCCAGTTTGATAACCATGATTTAGTGCAAGGAATTTGAACATAGGTTGGAATAGCTTCTCTTGAATACTTTCCAAATGTGCACAAAATAGGGTAATCTATCTATTAGGAGATCAGTTTTCTTTTGTCAGTACATTGCTGTTCCCATACTGGCAAAATTTCATTAATTGAAGGGGGAGAAATCACAATTTAATTACACTGTCCAGCAGATCATGTAACATTATTCATGGCTTTACTCTGCATAGTGATATTCTGCTTATGTCTTTAAAGGATAACTCCTATGAGCCGTACTCTGCAAAAAATATTCTGTCCGAAAAGGGCCTGTCTTGCCAGCAGTGATAACAATTTATATGCAAAGATTAAATAGTAGCTTTGAGGTCTGATGGTTAAATTGTAGGCTGCTATACTCAAACAGCAATGAAATGCAGTGGGGCACAAATAAAGGGGCATTGGGAAAGCTGCCAATAGCCGAGGGCTGGACTCCTCACTGAGCCTGTTGCTTGGCTTACACAGTCAACCAATCACAATACTTGCCAGAGACTTTGCTTTTCTGAGTTTGTATGTTCCACTGCCTGGTTTCCTCTTTTTCTGAAAGGCTGACTGACTGAGGTCTGGGGTGAGACCTCCTCCTCTTCTTCTACTGCAAGAGTGGAGAAAATAGATATATTAAACAAAGCTACAATGGCTTCTTAAGACAGACAAAATGGGGGAATTGTATTTGTGGACTAAATTATACCTGGACCTGCAATGTGACTAGTTAGGACTAAAAGCACTAGCTCTGAAATAAACCTGATCTCACTGAAATTGAGAAAACATGCTTAAGAGGGCTTAAGAGCAGAGATGCAGATGGTTCAGGATTCTGTAGTTTCTAGAATTTTAAAAATCAGTTGTAATCCATAACCTGGAACTGACTCGTGTTGAAAGTGCTACTACCCGTTGGCTGCAAAATAATTTCTTATTTTGTTTATTCTGATCTGAAAATATACCAAACAATTAAAATATCAGAAAATCTTGGTGAGACCTTTGGGGTATTCATGGTTTTGCTGCATCATAGATTCTTAGCAATGCTCATTGTCAAAGACATGAAGATAGATCTAGCACGATGGGATTATACTCGGAATCTGGAGCTGCTCTATGCATATCTAAAGACACAACTCTTCTATGATTTTCTTGGAATTTGGGTGGCGCCCAGGCTTAGCCAAAACATCTGATCACCACAAGAACACCTGCTCATATGTTACTGACTGACATTAGTCCAACTAGGATGTGCCATTAATCTTGAAAGGAGATACATGAGGAAGTAGTGAATAAAAGGTTTGGCTTTTGAGGATAAATAGGAGAATCCTTAGACCAGCTCCTGCTGATGCAGATGGCAATGTAACATCAAAGATAACATTGGTTTAGTTGCCAGAGAAAGACGACAGATAAAAATTACTGTAGGAGAAAGGTGTCTTACGCCTGCCTTGCCTGCTCAATAGGATCAAAGTTATCCAAATAGTTGTAACGAATTATATCTGTTGGATGCTTATCTGATGAACGCCAAGGCGGGAGATCTCTCTTTTCTTTGTTTATCTTTCTTCTTAATAGAGATGCTGATTCGAGGACTGACAACAAAGTCTGCTTTATTTCTGGGACATCTTTTGTTATTGGCTGAACATCAGCCACCACAAAATCAATTTTTGGTGGGGTCTAAAAAAAGGAAAACATAAGCAAAATAAACTCAAAGCCCTTATCGATATTCCATACTATGCTGAGTCTCTCCTCTAATATCCCCCATAGTATCTCTATTTATTGCTTGAAAAGAGTAAAGCACTGGTAGTAGTGCACTGGTTCACCATAACTCATGTCCTCTCTAAATCTGTTACAGATACTGAAGGCACAAAAGAAGTGGACAAAATGGCTATTAATTAATGAACAATCCAAGATAATCCCTCTTTAATTAGAGATGAAAACAAAATCTTTTCCCCTATATTTTCTTGTCAGGTACCAATATTTTGATGCACATTAATTCTGATTGCGTAAATTTTCTTTAGAGATCATGACCAGCCATGACAAATACATTCATGTGAAATTATCTTTAGGCTTTAAAGCCAAGTAAGTCAATTACCATCATTATACCTTGCAGGAATAAATTTCATCCATTCTTTACAAATTGAGTATGCCCAAAATCTCTGGCTATTGTATTTAAATGGATAATTTCAAATTATGCACTAGAAATATAACTGAGTTGTGTGAAATCTGCTCCAGCTTTTTCAACATCATCTAAGAACAGCTTTTTCCAACACTATATAAATTTGTTGAGGAATACAGACGGAGCCATGTCTGCACCAATAATGTGCTCTATCATCAAAACATAGACCTTCCTTTAACATTAACATTACTATGCCTTTATATATGTAAATACTTTGAAGCACCAGCTCAAATATCCAGCCATGAAATTTCAGGAGATTATACGTTTTGTGAGACAGTTCAGAATTTCAGAATAGTACCTAATACAATTTTATAAAAATGTTCTGCTTCAATGTGGAATTATAAGCCTGAATGTTTCCCATGTTTACTAAAACAAACTTGCATATGGAAATTTCAAACATTCAATATATAATATAAACATTCAGATTTATTACCCAAAATACTCATCTTCCAAAGGCTCCACAAATACCTTAGGTCTGGTCACTTGAAATTCTTCTACCTTCTTAATATAGTGTTTCTTCCAGACTCCTTGTTCAAATGGAGTTGGAGAGAAATCGAGGAACCATTCAAAACGCAGACATTTTGGCATCCAGAGTTGATCAAGCTGGGTTAAGTAGTTCCAGTGCCAATTTACCTGAAAGTGCCCAAAACACCTTTACTGTGTTTCAAAGGAGTATAGCATAGCAAAATCCCATGAGACATAGGGCATATCATCCAAATACAAAACACATTTTGACAATTTTTAAACATAATGCTGTTTTAACTAAAATTGATAATTCCAAAGAAGAATTCATTTGAATATATATTACTGATACAACCTAAGACTCTGAACTTTTGAACTTTTATGTCAGTGCTACATTTCATAATCATATATATCTTCTAATTTGCAGTATGTGGTTAGATGTATTTCCTGCAATTATTTTGGTCAATGCTGCTTTAAAAAGAATCTTATAGAATAACTGCATCAATAAGTAAAAAGAATTATTATGGTATTAAGTTGCTTTGATTTACATACAAAGCTGTCTAGCACTGCAGTAAGTCATTGGTCTGGCTGAACAAATACTGCATGTTTTCACAAGCAATGATATCCAGAGTTTTTCCCAGCCTTGATTACTCAATCTCTTTTAAAGGAGAGTGTGTAATCTTCTGTACATAAAGCAGGTGTTTTATAAGGAAGTTAAATGTCCTCCGAGTCACCAATAAAGGCTACTTTACAACCCAATCTGATTTGCTTTACATAATATTAAACTAAAACCGGCATGATGCTAAGCTAGCAGTCATTCTGGCCAGCCATTACTAGAACTGAATCCATCCAAAGGACTTTAGAATAGGGGAGACTATAATTCTAGCCCATTATTTTTTATTCTGACAAAAGGGTCTCCAAGTTCACAATTAAAACATATATTTTGAGAATCTTTTAACTGGACTTGCCAGAAACTAGATCCACAAAATTTAGAACCTAAATTAGGTATGCTGATGAGAATGGACAATGAGTTGGAAATTCATCAATGCCACTGTGACTCTAAACTGATCTTGCAATTATGTTCAAGTGTTGTAAAATTGCTAGCTGGAAAAGATTCAGATAATTAATCTACTTCCCATGTCCCCATCAAGGCATATAGGAGTTGACCAGTCTTAGTGTGAAAAGCTACTCAAATTTATTAGCATTTCCTAACTCAGCTCATTCTGTTGTCAAAGAGCTTTTCCAGTAGGAAATGTTTCCTAAACTATAATCAATACCTATAAAGTAGGACATTTCTTTGTGCCTTTTATGAAGCAGCATAGGTAACTCTAGTTTTGCCTAAGCTCCTTTGAAAATGTGAAATCTGTTAGCATAATCCCCTTAGCTTTCCCTTCTCTAGGCTAAACCTACCCAGTGAGTTCAGCTTTGTATCTCTCCGCTGCATCCTTTCCAACATGCTGAGTTTTACCTGGGCACATTGGGAGAGACTTCGAGGATCCAGGAAAGAAAAGATGTACAAAGTTAGCACTCGGGGAAGCTGGGTGGTGAAATCCAGTGCTTCAATTGGCACTCGATCCTGCAGCAGTTTGAAACAGAATTTCAGCTGTGAAAGGGAGCAGTGCTCCAAGAAGTCTGTCAGGACTCTTCGCCTCTGACTGTCTGTCCACTTGTCAAACTGTGGGGAAAAAACAGTGTTGTGGTTTTTCACGACCTCTGGGAGAGCCATTTACAAGTGACTTTCCCTCATTATAGTTTACAAGTAATAAACTGCAAAGCCAATTATGAACTTAAGCTAATTCCAAAAGTGAAAGAGATCTCTGTACCTTTCCTTGTTGCAAAGGACACAAATGTCAGCCAAGAATTCATTCCGGCCACATTCTGCCTCTAGAAAGATTATCTAGGTATTTGTGGACAATTCGTAAGCATAATTTAAAAAAAGGATGCATTTTGCTTTGTCCTCAACACAAGACACCATTCAAAAGTAGATTGCACTTTTTAGTAAAATCAGCAACACAGAATCAAAAGAGTTGAAAGGAACTGTCAAGTATTTCCCACAAATAATTGTCCAGCCTCTACTAGAACACATGCAACTAAAGAAAGCCCACCATTTCCCTCCATAACTGGTTCCACTTTCAAACTGCTCTTATTATTAAAATATTCTTAACATTCAATCAGAATATGCCTTCCTATATAACAAGAACATTATTCTGCATTCTGTCTTTTGATGGAGAACAGGCAATCTTTTTATAAGACACTTCTTCAGGTACTGATATGACTATGATAACTTTCCTCAATTGCTTTGATTGTAATATATTTTATGTATGTTAGAAGGAAGGAAGGAAGGAAGGAAAGATACTGAGAGATACTAAAGTTTTTTACTGAATCACTGACCACCTAGTTCAAACACTGTTCCCAAGAGAAGAAAATCAGGTGCAACTGAGAATGTCATAAAAGTGGCATGATATAAACTGTTATACACTAAATATACACTGGGAAACAATATATTTTTGATGGCCTAGAATACATTGTTTATGTATAGTATAAGGAATAAATAACCTCTAAATCAGGCTTACCAAATGAATACCCTTCAGACAATTCCTGTAATTGAGGAATTATAGAACTATGGAAGTAAATATCTTTTACACGGTAAATGTACTTTTTCGGAAATACTTAGATAAATGTTATACTCTTTTTAAAACAATTCATACACTATGTTCTATGGTAAAAAATGCTGGTTGTAAGGGTTTTGGAGTACACTTTCCAGCATTGTCTAGTTATTGTACAATAAATATTGAAGCCTGTGAGATTGACAGAGCAATTTAAATAAAAGATGATTACCCATTTCCCCAACAAGTTTCTTCTTTCTTCAAATACCTGTAAAGAAATAAAACTAATTTTAAAATTACTTTTTCTAAGATTCAATAAGAAATGACTCATTACATTATTAGAAACAATTAACTAAATGAAGCTGTCGGAGGAACTTGATAAAAGAGGCAATTCTAATTTAAGAAACGATCGGAATCCTGTCTGCATCAGAAGACCTTGGGCAATACAATTTTCAATTCAATACAATGATCGAAAAGCATCACATGACCACACTATTTAGTGATGGGAATCCTGGGACCTCCTGGTTGCTTTTGTAACCCCAAAACACACAGGAAGACACAGAAGTTCCAGGTAAGGAGTGCAGGCATGCCACAGAGGCAGGCTGGAGAGCTTGGAGAGAATCAGTGCAGGCCAAAGTGAACTGAGGGAGGGCTGACATAGGCTGTGCATGGGTGGGAGGTTGCTGTGGTGGAAAAAAGTGAGGGATGTCTATGGAGATTCTCAATCATCCAGGTCATGGTTGTCCCAAAGGTACTTTTTCAAAAAGCAACTGGACTTTCTTGTTTTTCTTTGAAGACATTTCACTTCTCATCCAAGAAGCTTCTTCAGCTACTTAGATGAGAAGTGAAATGTCTTCAAAGAAAAACAAGCAAGTCCAGTTACTTCTTGAAAAAGCACCTTTGGGAAAATATGAGGGAATATCTTGCAACTTTTCCTGCTGGTTTCTTCATCAAGTTTGCTTGTGGGAAGCCAGCAGTGAAGTTTGAAAATGTGATCATGTGATTATGGCTCTCTGTAATGTTGTGAGGTTGCCAGGCAATGACAATTTATAGTCTCAACATATGTGAAGGATGTAAGTTTTAAAAGTCTGAAGTATTGCTGTAAAGCGAACTACTTGGGTTCTATCTAGGGCAATTCTCCAAACAGATTAAGGGCTTATTAGAATCACACTAGAATGATTTTGATACTGTTGCTGTGTAACAGGCCTGCATACTTGTTAAGAAAGTGGGCAAGGACAGAAATGATTCAGTTTATAAAGTTCCTAAAACTTACCTTATCATTCATGAGCTGATGATTCAGTGGTGTCCAGGCGCTCATTTTTGTTTGCATCTTGGGACCATTCAGGTTTTTGGGAGGTCCAAATGCCATGTCTTTTTACATAGAAAAGGAGCCAAAATAATAAAAAATGGCAATAATGATATTTGAAGTATTTGGCAAATGTAGATTTGAGTTGGGCATCATAAATTTCATAATATAAAAGCTGTTCAAAATGGGAGAACATAGACTCTTATTTGTTGGAGGCGCTTAGTCACAGGCTGATACCTTAGTATAGAATTCCTGCACTGGGTAGGGAATAAGACTAGATGATCTCTGAGTTATTTTCTAGCTCAATGATGTTAAATGAACATCCCTCAGTCTGGTACTCCTTAGATGTTGGAATTATAGTTGCCAGAATTCTAAGTTAGCATGTTGCTTTGGAATTCTGGAAGTTGCAGTCAGAAGTGCAACACATCTAAAAGGTGGTAAGTTGGGCAAGGTTGAACCAAATGGATGTGCAAAAGTGATCTGTATCTTAATTATATCACAATTCTACTGTTGCAATGAACTTAATGTAGGTCTAATCTGATGTAATGTTCCATTAGTTTCAAATACATACTATTAACGTTAATGGCTCATGGTGAAAAACCTTCACAGGTTACCAGTTGTTTTCGTTGGCAGTTGAAGTAACTGGTATGTTATATGTATATAATTTAGCCTGGATCCAATCCATAATAACAGGCTCTGTAGTTCCTGATGGTTTAGTGCAATGGATTTCAGCCTATGGACTAGTGAAAGTAAGGATATTTTAAGTATACTAATTATTATCTGTGACATAAATATTTGTTTAAATGATCCAGATTACCCAAGAAAAACCAAAGCTCATATTTGGCACATAACATAAGCTACTGGATAAGACCCTTGGCTCATCTAGTCCAGCAGTCTGTCCTCACAGTAAGCAACCAACTGCACAAAGAAGCTGGCTAGAATCCCCGCAGATGGGGGGGGGGGGTTGTCCTTGTCTTCTCTTGGCTAAACTTATTAAAACATTTCCAACTATTCCTCCTAAGTTTTTTTCTTACAGAACCTTATCATTCTGTTTGTTCTCCTCAGGTCATTCCCACCTACAAATATTTCTGCCACACTATTCTAAAGCACATTTTTTGAAATGTAAGAAATCAATGATATTTATTACAACATCAAAAACTTAACAGAATTGGAGAGCAATTCCTAGAAACATAAAAATATCCATGTTACAAATTGCAATCAAATTAGTTATAATTGAGCTAGAATGTTACAATTTTTGTAAGCTAGCCGTGTTATATGCTTGTGTTGAATAGTAGGGTTGTGAAAAATCTTAGAAAGAATTGAATTGCAACACATACTTTTTTTCAAATTATGAAAGCAGCCACATTTCCTCCTGGCTAGCATGGCTGGTTTATAAGCAGTTTATTATAATGCTGTTTTAACAATTCAAAATTGTACTTCTGTGTGTTGTGACGTATCTGTTTTGAAGGATTAGCAATTAGGGAATCGAACAACAAGATATCTATAGTATTTTTAGCTGTGTCACTTCATAATACCAAAAGACTGGAATCTAAAGTCCCAATAAACCTCACAGAAAGGCAAGGAGCCAAGGTAAGCTGTTCACAGACATAAGTTAATTATATTTAAGAAAGATTAATTACAGTAATGCTTGTATCATATTAACTAAAGTCATTAGACTGATTTTTTTGCATTGTGCTAATCCCGGTTTAACTCAGCAGAAACACGAGCTTCCAAGACACACAGGCTTTTACAAGTAAGAGTCTGTAGTTTAAATGGTTGAATAAATCAATGTATTTAATTTAAGGCAGTTAAATTTATCAGTTAATATGTAATCATGGGATTGATTCATCTTTGTTTTCATAAATATTATTTTTTATTAGTCTATGATTTCAAAATATGGGGAAGGAAAAAAAACCATAAGAAAAAACATAGGATACAGTATGTAAACGAAAACAGGGGAAATGCCTTTGCTTGTGAGTAAGGCAATTTTACCTATATAAAGATTAGAACTAAGAAAAGAGGGAGGGCAGAATGAGTTCAATAGAATGTTTTCTTCACCAATGACTTTGGCCCTTTAATATAATTTTATGTGTAATGTATAGGATATTGTCTTCTATTGTAACCTTTTTCAATTTCCCCACTCCTTCCATTAGTGGGTGGCCATAAAGTTTAAACCATCATTTTTGTTTTGTTTTCTCCATAAAATCCATTAGGAAAGGAAAAAACAGAAACTAAGTATGAGCTTTCTAGCTAGGAGAAACTGGAGTTCACTATAAGCTATATTTTAATGTTAACTGGAGAGCCTTTTTTTTCAGCAGGTGAAATCAAGGATATAAGAAAAATATTGAAACTTACATAAAACAGAAGAAACAGAAATGTTGCCTCAAAGATTGGTAAACTAATTCTGAATTAGAAAAGTAGAGAAAGTATCCTATTGTAGCATCTTTTTGCAAACATTCTCCCCAAAACAATAATTTTGTGAATTGATTTATAGTTCATACCCTGTTATTTTAGCCTCAGTGTTTGCATGTCACTTCTAATTGATATAGCAGTTTTATCTTAAAATGAATACAATCCACTTGCAATTATTTCTTTGTACACAGGAAAGGGTTTTGATATACTTGGGATTTCTCAATATTTCAAGAAGTACTTTGAGGTTTTGAAACGTGGATAAGTATATGTGTTCCTTAATTATTATTTAGCACTCATAATGAATGATCTTTTTTTACTGTGGCTTTCTGAATAAATCATATAGACTGAGCTTATGCAACATTCTAAGCTGCCTCATATAATGCTATAGTAAGCAGTGGTGGAGCTAGATTTTTAAACTGGGGGTGGCCAGAGGGTGGCAAGGATTTATTGAGGGGGTTCACAGTTATGGACTATATAATTATAGATTTCAGTGCCAAAGTTCGCCAGATTCTCAAAATAAAAACGTTTCCCTGTTGCCGTCTTTAGAGGGGTGGCAATAGGGGTGGCAAGGACATTTTTAGAGGTGGCATTGGCCACCCTGGCTACCGCTCTGGCTACGCCCCTGATAGTAAGTATTGAGAGATGATAAATAAACAAGTCATTCTCAACTCCTATTAAAATTAAATTATTTAGGGCTGCCTTATGCTATTAGGAATATCAATATATGTTCAAGACATTAATTTAGATAAGGCTGATTTTATGGTCAGATGTTATTTTATGTATTATTGATACTTTTGAAATTTAAACCCTTAAGTTCTTTAATATATAAATTTAGGGCTTTTATACAAGAAACAGTTTAGATTGGATGCCACTGGGTTCTAACAACATTAATGAAGTAATAAAGACTTGAAAGGGTTGATAGTATCTACAATATTTTCTTTACCTTACTTAAGAGTCCCTAAAGAATTTTCAAATATAGTTAATTCAAATTCATCCCACTTTGTGTATACTGTATATAAAGCATGATTTAAACAGACTTTGCTTCTAAATTTGGTCCCTTGATTTGATATATTTTTTCCTTATGTTCAGTTGTGTTCAATTCTCAGAGACAACCTGCACAATTCCTTGCAGTTTTCTTGGCAAGGTTTTTCAGAATTTGTTTGCCATTTCCTCCTTTCTAAGGTTGAAAGCCAGACACTGGCCCAAGGATACCTAGTAGGTTTTTTATCTAAGGAGGAATTAGAACTCCCAGTCTTCCAGTTTCTAGCCTGGTATCTTAACCACTACACCAAAAGTCTCTCACATAATAAATACAACTGGTAATTCTATATTTTAAGGGATTACTCTACTCCTTCAATCTTCATGTTATTTCATGAAACCTTGTACACTATTCAATGATTTTTTTCCTGATCCAGAAATTAAGAATTTAATTATAAAAATTTTGTATGATTTATAGTATAAGGAAATGTGGGTTTAATCTTTCACATTTCCAGTGGAAGAGTGGAACTTTGCTTCTGTATAAAAATCAATAACTTTATAGAAAGTTAAAGAAAAATTTCTTTCTGGAAAGAAATAGCTTAAATTCAATTAACTTCTGGACTTAACTTCAGAATTATTTGATTGTGGAAATCTGCACAAATAATTTTGTTTTAAAAAATAGCAATTTTCCCATCTATATTGCAGAATATATATGGAAAGAAAGGTACGGATTCCTTCATTAATGGAAAATATATACTGAGGGAGAATCTTGAAACACCTGATCAACTTGTATTCTAAGCATCCATTGATTAATATAACTATTAGTCTTTTTTGTACTGCTGAAGCTTATGGGGATCCAGATTGTTGGGGACAATAAGCTGACTCTTTAAACCACAGAGAGAGCTGTAAAGCACTGTGAAGCGGTATATAAGTCTAAATCCTATTGCTATTATGTTACCTAAGCTTTCAGAACCTAATGTGGGAAAGCTAAAGATGACTATATCTAATATTAACATCAATAAATGAAGTACAACCCTACCCTGTCTCTTCAAATCTGCTTCAATAGGTTCCTCAACCCAGCAAAGCAGTCTGAAGCATGTTTCAGAGAAATCCATTCCACTGGTAAATATCACAAACAAATATGTTCTCTCTTATGAAGTATCCAAAGTATTACAAACCTCTTAATCTAGACAAAAGTTCTCTCTTTTGAGAAGTTATGACTTTGGCTTTGAAACTGAAGATTGGGCTCGTGCCCAATTCCTACAGCACCATGTGAGGCCTACCTGATGTCAGTTTTCTATTGACAATAAAAGTGGCCTTGGAAGTTGACAACAGGGATGTTCTGGCCAGGTTTTCTGACCTCCTATGTCCGGCCTCTGAAAACAAGTAAAAACAAATTTTAAAATATCTATTAATTTGGATATATTGTCATTATTTGTTAAAGTTGCTATGTTTATATTGTTCCCCCCATCTCTGTAGGAATTCCAACAAAGAAAAAATGAGGTCTACATCTCATTGCAATCATATACTCTATGTCAACTATGATATGCTAGCATAATTAACAGTAGTAAAAATAGCATTGTTATACAAGCAGTTATACTACTATAGATTAGAAACATAATTCCTCAAATAAAAGGTGGGAAACATTTCTTAGATGACATCTAATATATTTAGATTACTTCCAAATTAATAAAATGTACTTTCTGCTGTAAAATATTATTTGTGTTCTTTACTAATTGGAAGATGTAATAAAAGAAAATAATTAAAATACTATGCTTACAATCTTTTGTTACAATGTGTATTGTGCTGAATTTAAATTTGAGGAAGAGTTAGATAGTTCTCATATATGATTTTGTATACATAAAATTCCTCCCCAGTTTTGTTTTACACTAAAAAAATGGAGGATATACTATACACTAAAAAATGGATATATTGTAACATTGAGACTCTTTTCTCAATGTTAGTGATATATGGATAAGGCTACTATTTAAAATAACCTGACACTGCTAATACCAATAACGAAGATTTCTTTTAAATAGTGACTACCCTAACACCTATCTATATAAATATTTATAAATGTGTTTCAGAAGTAATTATCCCACTCTCCATTTTCTATTCCATCTTTTTTTTCCCAGGAACTCAGAGCAGCAGATTTCAATCCACTGACACTGTCAAATAGATTAAGATGTAAGACAGAGGCCTTCCAAAGATCACAACTCTTGAACCCAAGCTCCTAATCTAATTACTTCTTTCTATTCAATATCTCATATTTCTTTGCAGCATGTCCAAAGCAGCTTACAAAGAAAAAAAAAGTAAGTAAGTAATATTTCTTATACATATTTTCACAACATAAAAACAGGCATTGTAGTAATCACCTTTTAAACATAGGGTATAATTTCAAGCAAAGCCAAAAAAAATGTAGCAGCTTTGAATTAAAAATGGTTATAATATATATGTCAAGATGTGTAGAGGGAACTAACTGTGCCTCTGTGGGGTCCTTGGTGCTCTGGTAAGTTTGTTTTCTTGCAGACATTTCATTGCCAAACTAGGCAATATGACTTACCCCATAAAAACCCAAGGCTCAACTCTGAGCTAGAAATATGCTCTTCTAACAGCATCACAATTTGGATGACTGCCTTGCCACCACACAGGTTCTCTCACCTGCTCTGTTTGAATCTTTAACGCTTCAGCAACGCCATTAACGAGGGCGAGGGCGAGAGAGCCATTAAGGACGCGGTTGTCTTCTTCCACAACTCCCCCACCATTCACACGCCACAAAACGGCCTAGTCTGCCGTACAGTACTCCTCCTTCCTCCACCGCCGCCGCCTGCGAGTTGATTCTGTTCGCCATGGAAACCGTTGCCTAGTTGCAGAGGCCCATCCGAAGCGCAGTGTCCTCTCCCCCCCCCGCCCCACTTCTTTTGTTCTACCTAGTAACCAAGCGAGAGTGGAGGGAGGGATCGGGATTCCATTGGCTACTTTTTTTCCTCTTCTTTCTTCGTCTCTCTCACTCTCTTCCCCCTCCTTCCCTCCCCCCGCATTCAAGACTCGTGAAGGGGCGGGGCAGAGTGTGAGGAGAAAAGGCGCGGCGGCGGCGGCGGTTGAGGAAGTTATTCGCCGGCATATTGTACTCGATGGACCTGCGGAGGCACCTGAAGGAGAAGGAGCCGGAGGCAGGTACAGTAAACGGTGGCGGAGAAAAGGGACGGGAGCCTTTCATCCTCCTCTCCCTCGTTCCTCAGCCTCCTTAGAAAAGGAGGAGTCCTTCATTTTCTCCCACAAAGAAGTGTGAACGCTCCGCTTTCTTGTTCTTTTGTGTGGAGACCGGTTTCTCTCGCCCCTGTAGTAGCTGTGTCTCTCTCCCCCCCCCCCCCCACCACCACAAGCCTGTTTGTATTGGACTACAGTGCCCAACCTCCTCAGTCTCGGCAACCAAGGGCGGGTTGCCTTCTCTTGCTCGCTCCTTTTAGGACAATAAAAACGTGATCTCAGCCTCTCCTTTGCGCGACCGAGGAGGTTGGAGTTAAAAAGGGGCTGCAGGTATCTCTCTCTCTCTCTCTCTCTTTTCTCTGCCGCTCTCTTGGCCCCTTCTCGGTCTTTCCCGTATTCTCTCTCACATCTTCAGGTCAGAGTGGGCTTGGCACGAAAAGACCGGACAAATGGAGTTACATACCTGATTATCCTCTTATCTTTGTAGATGGGGAAAGAAAGGGGGAGGATTAATGGAGGCTTTCCGTCTTTGTTCTCCCCCCCCCCAGTCATTTTTTGTTGGAACCCCCCCCCCCCCCCGTTAGAGGATATGAGGGAACAGTTATATCCATCATGAAATAATAATTATTGTTTATGTGGCCGATAATTTTCTTGAAGCTTTTGATATCTGACTGAACCTAGGCCTCCAAAGAGTGGCTGTCAAAAAAAAAAAAAGGCAAAATGTGTGAAAGGAGGTTTTTAAAAATGATGTTTAATTAAAGGTCAAATATTTTAATGTAACTGAGTTTGCCTGTACAGAACCTCATTCTGGATTTGTGGGGGGAGAATAAGGGGGGGTGGGGGAGAATAAGGGGAGGGGGGAAGCAATTAACAAAAAGACTATCTTCTTTTGGATTTACTAGTTTGCCTAGCGTATGTAAGCATTGAAATAAGGAAGAATGTCTACTGAATTATTTTCATCAAGGATGTGTTTTGCAGAGCCAGAAGTAATTCTGGGTCAGAGTCAATTTAGAAATAACCTTTCAGATGGAAAATAACTTTCCATTGAGGAATTGATATTCCAAATTAGCAGTAATGCACAAAGAAAAACAATGAGTTGCAAGAACAAATAAAAAAAAATCCCTTTGCTTCTTACTTTTTCTCTAGAAGAAAGGCAGGTGAGGAATACATGAACAAACCTTTTTCAGTGAATTGCCTTTCAATCTTACTGGTGCTGGAAAAGAAATTATAGAGAGGATCCTCTGAGCCCATAAAACAATTTACCTATTCTTATGATATCTTACTGCTATAAAGATGCTTCCTTCATTGTCCCCACCATAATTCTAGGAGCAAATATATTTTACATAACCAGCTTTTGCCCTGCTTTAATTTCTCCCCAGTAATGATAGAAGCCAGCATGTGCTCCATAGGAAAACTAAAATATTAAATATGCAAAGAAAATGAGATAGATTATAGTGTTTTAATGCAGGAGAAAATAACTATTTAAATTTTACTGACTGCCATACAAGGCATTGATTGAGTACTAAGAAATTTAGGATTGAGTACTAAGGAGCATATATGGGAAAGTTTTCCATTTCAGTAGATGATAGCATAGAGAATGAATTTCCATTTCAATGGATGATAGCATAGAGAGAGAATTCCCTTTTTTAGTTTATGAGATAATCCTTTGCCTAAAGGGTTCTCCTATAATATCTTCTAAAGATTTTTTGATGTGGATTATTTTTTAATCTAATGAAAGATTCCCAAATCAATACTTTGTAAACTTTTGGCAGTTGTGGATTCCTAAATGTATATTTGGAAATAATGGATTGCCAATTAAACAAACATCTTCTCTCTCTATTTTCATCTGCAAAATGAAGATCAATTTTTCCATGAATAAGATCATGATTATAGTTACATTTGTGTATGCTTCCCTGCTTAAAAGCTATTTTAAGCTAAATTTAAACCCAAAAATCATAATGGAATGATCTTCTCTTCTTAAAAACCTCCAATGATGGAGCGCTCACAACTTCTGGAGACAAACTGTTCCCCTGCTTAACTGTTCTTAACCCTGGGAAATTTCTCCTTAGTTGTAAATTGAATCTCTCCTTGATAAGTTTCCATCCATTACTGTCCTGTCTTCAGGTGCTTTGGAGAACAGGTTGACCCCCTTTTTTGTGACAACCTCTTACTTGGAAGACTGCTATCATGTCTTCCCTAGTTCTTCTTTTCACTAGACTAGACATCCCCAGTTCCTGCAACTGTTCTTCATATGTTTTAGTCTCCAGTCCCGCAACCATCTTTGTTGCTCTTCTCTGGACTCTTTCTAGAGTTTGAATATCTTTTTTGGTATTATGATAATCAAAACTGGACACAATATTCCAAGTATGGCCTTACCAAAACATTTTAAACCAGTACTAATATTTCATGTGATCCTGATTCTATCCCTCTTGTTGATATAGCCTAGGATAGGCTAGTTTGACAATTAAGGAATCTGGTTTCTCTTTCCTACTAATGTCACTGGATTGTTCTTTCACATTTAAATTGCAACTGAAATAATTTTCAAAGCTAGCAGTTTACTGTTGAAACATTAAAAATTGTACCACTAATAACTGATAGAATGTATCTTCATCTAAATTATAGAGATAATGTTATTATTGTCACTTGTGATTATATGAATCATCACAGTAATATGCAGAAATATTGAAGGTTTTTTCCCTGAGTAGTTACATGATCTGTACTGCCATATATAATCGGAGTTGTTATGTGCATGATTGTTTTATATGGAGTAAAATGTGAGTGGCAGCACAGTTAAAATAATTGTGATGAGATTAAAAAACTGATAGTGCTGTTGGAATTGAAGCAGCAATATTTTAGTTGTCAGTTCATGTAATTTATTGGGCAGGATGTTTGTTGGTCCCCTATAAGATTTGGGGATCTGTTTTTTGTTATTGTCCCCTATTTATTAATTTCATTTACTTATTTATTTGTGTTTGAAGTGTAAACTGTTTGGTAAAGTTGGAGATGAACATTATTAAATGGTCTGGAAATAATTATATTAATTCTGTTTTAATGGAAAAATACCTTATATTTTTATCTTGATCCTATATATTTTTTGGCATGTAGCCATAGATATTTTGACTGATGAAATATGTTCATATCAGGACACAAACCCTGATGCTATGTACTTGTTGTGTCATGGTATAGAACCTTAGTAAAGAAGTATTTCAAGTGAATTGCATCATGATGATGTGACACATTTCATCATTTGTTTCCACTTATTCTTATGGAAGTCTGTATATTGATTCCCAAAATATAAACCTAAAATGCAATGGCCATACATAACAAGTTTTGTTACAGAAAAATTAATATAAATAACAGTAAATTACAGAAATTTTATTCTAACATTTGTGACCTAAATACCTCAAATGATATTAAATAGTTAAGAAAATAATGAAGTTTTAATAGAAGATTAAAATTTGCATCTGCCCCTTTTATTTACTGAGATTGAAAGTCTGCATACTGTTATATAGTTGATATAGATTTGCCAGCCAATCTGTTTGAGTGTGCCAACTGCCATCTTTTTAAGCCAGATTTGTTTTCTAGGCAGAAATTATTTTCTTTGGAGAAAAGAACCTTCATAAATAAAACTGAATTTTGAAAGGGATGGGAAAAATAAATGCAACTAGAAAGTGAAGACTAACCCTCCTCTTTTTATTAACTAAGATTTCTTGCATGTTTCTGTGATTAGTAGAAGGCAGATTGGTACATTATCTTGAATAAATTCACAATAAATAATACAGCAGTTTTAACTTATATGTAGAATTTTGTATTATGCTTGTTATTAATGGATACTAGCCACAATAATAAATATTACCTGCTATTCCAGATTCATTTTGCTCTTAAATACCACTTTCCATGAAGAAATGTTAGAAGTAAGGACATTCTTGGCTTCTCTGAATCATAAAATAGTAGATTAGATAATCCTTTTTTGCATCATATGAGAATTCTTACATTATCATATCAGGCTGACTATAGGAAAGGAGGTTCTAATCAGAGATTTCATTCCTTGTCTGCAGTCTGAAAAATGCTAAAACCATTATGAGAGGATATTTGTCATTCTTAAATTTGTATAATTGTATTAGTAAAAATGTGTTCTTTAAAGATAAAATCCTTTATGTAACAGTGCAGTTTAAAAAGCAGTCCAATACAAGTCATCTTAAAAAAGATATAAGGACTCCTAAAAAGAAGGAAAGACTACTTAACCTTGCCAATAAGTACCAGTATTTAATAACACAACATTCTAAACTGGTGCAAGAATCGTTCACCATAGATACCTTTACTATATATATAAAGACTAGTTTTCTGTTTAGTACTAATTATGTTTGAACATGAATCTCACCTGAAAATAATTGTTGCTTTTTTATTGCTATAGTTAAAGAATTATTAAAGAATCTTTATGTGATTAGGTATGAAAGTTGCATACTTATAAAATAAGAAAATTAGAAATTAATATAGAGGTTCTATGTCCTGAATGTTCTACTAATAAATTCTGTTGGATGGTCATTAATTCTAATCATGTGCAAGGCCCAATATATTTCTCTGGAAAAAAATATGTCCTAGTTTACTACCAAAGTATATTAAAGAGAGAATACTCTTATGTATTGATTACATTTTCTCAGTGAATCTGAAATAATCTTCTTGCTTTAATGGTAAATTATTAGTGCAAAACATATTTATTTATCAAATTGAGGTACTGTACATCTTACTCTCAAATCCTAGTTTTCCTGCCAGGTACATATAGTAAATAACTATATTTTTGCCATAACATTTTATAAAGTCTTATAATTCCCTGTTGTTTTGTCTTAAATGAAAAAAAAAAAAACTACTATTAAGCATGACAAAAAATTACCATAGTACATTTAGTATTTATGGTGAAGGGGCGATTTAGCATTGAGGACTAAATTTCAGAGGAACATCCTATCTCCAAAGTTATGTAAGAAAAATGCAAATATAAGAACTAACATTTTGTTTAATCTGGCATCTGGTTTCCTGTAGTGATTTACTAGATAGTTTTTGAAAATTCATTGAGGCATGGGAAGAAATTTAAGCAATTTTTCATCTGAAATCTCATATTTGGTATCCAATAGTGCAGAATTTGAGAAAGTAAATAGAATTTTTATTCTCTGTATATTAGGATTCCTATAGTAAAGCTAAATTATGAGGGATTCAGAGCAGGTAAGCATTGTATCACATATTAAATTATGGAATTTAATGCCATATGATATAGTTTCATACAAACAAATACTGTACTAAGTTCTTATCATTTCTTTTATGTTTCATGTTTCTCCTGTCTTCAAAATTCTATTTTTAGTACTTTCATTGTGTTTCTTCCACTTTTAGATTTGCTTTTAAAGGAGGAAATTATTATTACGTGTGGGTAATCTACAGATTATTCTACACACAGGGGAAACATAACTAAATGATGAGAATGCAGGATTTGGTTATATAAAGCTATCTTGGTCACATTTTCTGGAATTCATGATGATTTGTTTTAACCTGGAAATTCTGCTGGACTTGAATTATTCAATTGGCATATTGCTTGATCTTCTTTGCAATGGCCATGGCTCTGTTTCAGTTGTTATAGCTTCTGCAATTCCTTTATTCTCCAGGTTGTATTTCACACAGAAAATAGTTTTCTTATTATAGGTAGTCCTTGAGTTATGACCATAATGGAGCCTGCCCATCACTGACATAACTTGTGATGAACATAAAGTCATATGATTAATCCAATTTTATGATTTTTTTCTGTGGTCCTTAAGCAATCATTGCACTTGTTAAGCAATGTCGTAGTTGTTAGGTGAATGTCACAGTAGTTAAACAAACCAATGGTTTTTTAGGGAAGTGGTTTGCCAAAAGAATATTTTTTTCCAAAATCATAATAAGACTTGGTCACATGACCATGGGATGCTGAAAGGGCTGTAAATGGTGTCCAGGTGCTGAGTACCCTAAGTTACAGTCACATGATCATAGGGGGGGAACGACCATCAGAACTTTGAATCCAGATCATAAATATCCCTTAGGGTAAGCAATCAGTTATAAATCAAGGACTAACTGTTTTCTAGCTTCCTTGTCTCAAATTCTTCAAATTGCTCAAATCTATGCACATTTTCTTTATCCAGATCCAAGTGCATTTTCCATTTAGCTTTTCCTTTCTTAATTACTTTATTGCTTCATATTTTAAACCCAATTCCACTGTGGTTACATTAGATATAGCATACATCAGCTGGTTCATTTGGGTCACAATTTAAACAGCTTCATTAATATTTTTAGCGAGTCGTCTTGTTAATTTTATTCAATTTTGCCAGACATATTCTTTTGACTTGTTTCATTTGGTCTTTGAATTATCAAGTAGATCTTGATTAGCTGATAGTATTTATAGTTCTTTAGCACTTCAGCAATTTTTCTCCTTGTTCTTCATTGAAATCAAAAGTCTTTTACTTTCTACTATATGTTGCTTACTCTCGGTATTATTCATAATTCTGAATAAATCTGAATTTGTTTTTCAATTGCTTCCAGTTCAGTATTGATAAAGAATTTGTGTTTCAGAATTACACAGTTTGGGTCCATAAATTATTATTAATTACTAAATGAAAATGTTTTTTTTTTCAAAGCTGCTACATTCACTTTTGAAATCTGCATTTCAACGGTTCTGTTTGGTAGAAACATTCCATAATTGACTAGTTTTTTTCCTTTGCCCAAATTCTTCAGTTTTGATTGCCTTCCAAGTAGCCTGTCAGCTCCAGGTCTAGTTGCCTAGCAGAGGGAATTGAGCCTTATAGCACATTTGTCAATGAATACCTACGAGCCATAGCATCCAATGTGACTTTTGTTAATCTGGGCAACAGTTGATCCAGCATGAAATTTAAATTATGTATTCTCACAGCATTGAATGGGGGATTTTGGAACAGATTAGTCCGATTCTTCAGCTGATATGGTTGTACCTGTTCAGCATAACCCTTGACATAATTAAAGCATCCAAGCCCCTCCACCATGGTGAAGTATTATTCCTTTGGAAGGGACTTTATTTATGATTGGACACATAGTCAACTCAATGTTTAGGCTGGATTTGGTATTTTTATTGAGTGCTTCCCAAGGAA
This sequence comes from Myanophis thanlyinensis, assembly GCA_017656035.1. Classification (NCBI taxonomy): domain Eukaryota; kingdom Metazoa; phylum Chordata; class Lepidosauria; order Squamata; family Homalopsidae; genus Myanophis; species Myanophis thanlyinensis. The sequence goes on from JAEANM010001931.1 coordinate 22,595, forward strand.
TAGACAAATATTTGATAGTGTTAGAGATATCATTGCACGATTGCAACTAATGCATCTTTCATATATTTGGCATACGTCTAATAAGCAATAAAGTATTTTATTTATTGCATTTCTAAATAAATCTATTTAGAAGTTGATGGCAATATACACAAGAACTTTTATTTGTTTGCTTATTTATTTATTTAGTTGTATTCCACCTTCATTATTTTTACAAATAACTCAATGTGGCAAACATATTGACCACATCCTGTTTTCCCCACAACAACAATCCTGTGAGGTGGGTTAGGTTGAAAGAAACAGACTCAACATCATTCATCCGGCTTTCATGGCTAAGGCAGAAGTTGTACTCACAGTTTCTTACTTCTAACCTGGTGCCTTAACCAGTTAGGCACCCAGCTGGCTCTATTATATCAATTATAAACTTTCTCTTCATATTGTATAAATCTTTCACCTTTAGATGAATTATATCCCTATGACAACCCTATGAGTAGATTGGGCTACAAAAGAATGATTGCTCCAAAGCCACTCTGTGTGCTCCATGGTCAGAACTTGAGCCTATGTTTTTTTTAATTTATATCCAATAATAGTTTGAACTTTAATAATGTATTTATGTTCTTATCCTTAGATTATTGATAGAAGAAAAAAGGCTGTCAACGTGGAGTCTGTTTGGGAATGCGGTTAGTCAATTAGTTATGATGATACAGTACAACTTGCATGGTGGTATGGAAGAAAGAAACAAGACAAAGTATCTTATTAGTGTTTTGGAAATAAAAGTATTCTATTGGACTATACTAAAATCTATTAGTAGGAAGAGTTATTCAGTCTATGAAGAACTTTAAGGTAAAAAGTTGAAAAATATCCAGCAATGTCTGATAAATAATTTGGAGATCCTCATGACTGTTGCAGAAGAATGGCTGTAATTTGGATGATCCATTATCTTTGGCTTTTGGCAGTTCTAGCAAGATGCAGTGGTGGCCACAGCCTATTCTCATGTGAACCCATAATCCTGAGGATGTGCCAAGATCTCCCGTACAATACCACATTTATGCCTAACCTTTTGAATCATTATGATCAACAAACAGCAGCTCTAGCAATGGAAGTAAGTATTTACATTCAAAATATAAATAAAGATTTTCACTACAGTTGTTCAAAATTATTAGCAGAGAACAATTAAATGTATTTACTACTTTTTGCTATTTGGGCATATTTACAAAGCATGAAACTTTGATGAAGGGTCATCACATGTGATTGATTATATATTCTCTGGATCCAGAGGGTTTTATTAATATATAAAATTGCTTTTTATATTACCATATGAGTGATGAGAATTCTTTAAAATGAAAATATATAATGTGGATGAAAGTGGTTATTATGGATTAGTGAAGTAACAGTGGATCTTGAATCAATTTTATTTACTTTCAGAAAACTCTGCTCATGAGCAGTTTTTGATCTTGAGAAATTATACAGTTAAATACATTCTATGCTTTGGTAGATCATATGCAAATAATTTATTGGTAATCTTCACAAAACAAATATTTTTCAAAGAATATATTTGCAACTAGAATGAAGCTTTTTAAAATTTTCATGGGTTTGTAATTGAGACTGCAAAGTTATTCTGGAGATGTTAACTTATAAGATGATGAAAGTGCTGATGGGGAAGAACGTAAGGGAAGCATTATACATGTTGAGAGAGACAAAACATAACTGAGCTACACCAAATTGAAAATGAAGATATATCTAGTGCCTCATACTCTTTTTGTAGTTCACTAATCAGATTTGCACTCTTTTCAAGAAGGAAGGAGAAATGGAATAATATTTTTTTTCCTGATACACTTCTATAGCTGTTATAATGTAGACTAATTCCATAAGCACTGTTTCTACGCAAAATGAATGGTGTAATCTGTAAGAGGTAAAGCAAGAACTACCTGTTTCTGAGCTAAAGAAAATGCTTATGTAAACATAACTCATTCACTTCCCAAAGCTATCAAATATCTGCAAAATATATATTAATTTATAAAACTGGCTAGAAGAAGCCTAGATTTTAAATTCTGCAGCATAAATTTATAAAGTCTCTCATTCCTTTGACTTCCAGTAGCCAATGTAATGTTAAAGGCTTTACTGTTAGCAATATTTCCAAGTACTGCTTGGGCATTTTCTGCCAAGTCTAGACAGGAGCTGAATTAAAAATTTCGAGTCTGGAGATCTGTGATTTACTTCTGGCTCTGGGCATGAATTCTGATATAATTTAACTTTAGTAAAATGATGTCTGCCCTCCAGTGCTATTTTCTTTTGCTCTTCTTCCTGTGTACTCTCAGAATCAATCCTGGAAGTTCAAAAGACCCTCTGAAGTAGAATTTAAGAACATTCAATTAACCTCAAATTGTTTCCAGGTAGAAAAATACAGTACTAGAATCTGTTTAAAGACTTTTTGCTACTTTGCCTGTAAAAGGCTGATGACTGTATTTGGCTTGTTTGCCCTCATTTTAAAGGCTACTACATGCCTATATTACCTGATGCATGGTACTTGGTACCATGGAGACACACTCAGATATAGATTATGTAAAATTATAAATGACATTTTTTCCATAAAAATGCCCCCCCAAATTCACAATACATAAACAGAAAAAATAAACATTCTGAAAGAATATATTATCTACTCTTTTAAGGTACGGATTTTTTTTTTACTTTGCAGTATAGAAACTTTGGAGGGAAATGTGCCTGAAGAATATGTATTTTCCTTCCATGCTTAGTCTCTTCTTTCTAAAACAAAAACCTTAATTCATTTTAAAAATAAAATGCCATTAAGAAATTTGAGTTTTTACAAAAGATAAGTATTGGGATTTGGCACAATAGTATTGTCATTTCATATCAACCAGTCATTGTTGTCTGACTGATGTTAAAATTAAAATCTAAAGCACTTTGTCAACACCATTTCAGCATCCCTTTAATTGTTTTGCATTTTCCCCTGAGCTTGTATTTTCTGCAGGCTCAGAAAAAGATGCAATCCCACTAAGGAAGTACTGATAGGTATAGCATGTATACCCTCTTTTATTCTGAAGCAGCTTTTTTACTTTTTATTAAAGTATTAATCAAATGTATATATTGAATCCAAAATAATCCACGATATATTATTTCAGTACAGATTAAAATTTGATTGCTTATTATGTCTTGCAATTTAGACAGTTTTTCCCCCAAAGGTTCAGATTTATTTATAACTTTTATAAATAAATCTTTTTTTACAAGACCGAGTGGCTGTGGTTTCCTGCGCCCAGATACAGCCAACTTGAGCTATCTTTGGCCGTGGGGGGCGAAATTTTGTCCCCCACGGAAAGGGCACGCAACTTGGGTGTCCTCCTGGATGTACGGCTGTCATTAGAAGATCATATTGCAGC
>JAEANM010001932.1:0-25985 GCA_017656035.1 Myanophis thanlyinensis
AGGGGGCTCAGAACGCAGCCCTGGGGTGCTCTGGTGTTGAGGGTGAGTGAGGTTGAGACTTGTCCGCCCATCCTTACCGCCTGTGGTCTACCGGTCAGGATGTTGGAGATCCATCGGCATAGGGTGAGTTAAGTCCCAGGTGTTCCAACTTGATAGTATGGAGGGAATTATTGTGTTGAATGCTGAGCTGCAGTCTACAAAGAGCATCTTAACATAGTTCCCTTTTCTGGTGTCCAAGTGGATAAGTGATGTGTGGAGTAGGTGGGAGATGGCATCATCAGTTGAGCGGTTTAGACGGTAGGCAAACTGAAGGGGGTCCAGTGTGTCTGGTAGTGAGGAAGTGATGAGGTTTCTGACTAGACGTTCAAAACATTTCATCACTATTGGGGTCAGGGCTACGGGCAGTAGTCATTGAGAGAAGTTGGATGTGGTTTCTTGGGGACTGGGTATTTTTGGCATGTATTATTCCTTTGGCAAAGCCTTGTTGTGACTTTTTCCACTAACAGTCCAACCCCCTGCAAACACTGATATATACTATCCCAAACCCCCGGAAGTACAAAACTTGTCACTGAACTGAAATTATACTATAATTATATATATTAACTAAATATTAATATATAATTTATATTAAATTCACGTATGTTCAAATTACAACTTGCACTCTAATTCAATTTAATATTTGTCCCAGTACCATTCTTTTTTTTTTTTGTGCTATGGCTGCCAGTGCTCATTAACATTTCAATCTTGGATCTGGCACTAACAATGTTGTGTTACGCCCCACAGCTCTAGGAGGTTTAACAATGCTTAAGTGCAGCGCCCCAAATAATGTACTTTTCAGAAAAAAAATACAAAGATTGATTTTTCTCTTCATAATTCTCTACAAATTGGCAATTCCTATCAAATGTTAATTTATGAGAGAAGTAAGCAAAAGAGAAAGGAGTTAAATCCATCTAAAAGTTTGGGATCTCTGTCCCTACTGGCCACAATAATATTCATTCATTTATTTTCTACTTAATAATTCATATAATTTACAGTTCGTTTTCAAGTCAACCCAGATTCTCACAAGGCACAAATCACCAGGCTCAGATGATCTTATACTGGACAAAGACTCAAGTCTTTGAAAAAGGCTCTAATATTAAGGTGAAAAGTAAGACTATATAAACTAGTAATTAATACATAAACTTAAACCAACTGTTAAAAACAATGTAGCATTGTAAAATATCTACTGTAAATATACAAATATGTGAACTTCTATGATATTTATTTATGATAAACAAAAATAACATTCAATAACATTACAGTAATTAATTACAATTATACATAAAATCTCAACACTATTAACTAACTAGGTCAATGTAGCAAAGAGGGAGATTAAGATATTATACTGAATGCCTGATGTAGAAAACATCTGAATTTATGAATATTTTGTCCTGGAATATAGTGTATTAATGCTGAAAAGGGAAAATCAGATACTATGGTAACAGGAATGTTCAAAATTGACCTTCCTCCAAAATTCATTTCAGCAAGATTCTAGGATCCTAAAATTTCTGTTTATTGGAAAAATTTCTTTAAATTAAAAAAAAATAGCTTATGAAATTGAAATGACGATTTTATGATTTTTCTGAATTTAGTTTTTTAAAACACGAATAAACATGAAATGTGCAGTTTTTAAAACATGAAATGTGCAGTTTTGCTTTCAGTCCTGACATCGTGTTTTTTCCCTCTAATAAGCTATGCATAAGCCAATGCTTCTTGATATTGTTTTACATAAAAGTATAAAAACTTAAATGTAAGCTATTTTTCAGCCTCTAAATAAGTTGCAATTAAGAAATATAGCTTATTCCTTTATCAACATAACTAATGCCCAGGAGTTATGTAATAGTTTCAGCCTCATTTAGATAAAACTGCAACAGCAAACACAGTGAAGATTTGTTAAGAGAAAATGAAAACCTAGTAGAAGTAGGAAAAAAACTAATAAATTCTAAAAATATTATTATAATCATTCATGCTTGATCACATCAATATATTTTTATTTAAATTATTAAAAGTTTACTGGGCTAAGAATATAGACCATGTGAAACTTCAAGTCATTTGTTTTAAGAAAAACCTTGCTCCAGCTAACCTATTGAGTACTTTAATAAAAACTAAAAAAGTGGTTTACAATGCAATCCTAACTAATTCTGTTTAGTTGCAACCCCAATTTGCTATTTTATTAATTGAATCTGGCTTCCCCATTGACTTTGCTTGTCAGAAGGTTGCAAAAGAGATTCACATGATCGTGGGACATTGCAATTGTCATAAATATGAACCATTTGTCAAGTATCCAAATGTAAATCATGTGACCATGTAGATGCTGCAAAAGTTGTAAGTGTGAAAAATGGTAATAAGTCACTTTTTTTCCGTGTAGTTTTAACTTCGGTCAGTAAACGAACTGTTGTTAAGTCAAGGACTACCTATACCAATGTATGCCCACAGCTCATATCCATAATGAGTTTTTTTCAGCTATCTTTAGATAGGACTGATGCCTAAGTGAAATTATGCTAGTTTCCCTTATATATGGTTTCTTGCACATAATCAATCGTGCACACTAATTTACTCGAAAAAATGCAGAATGTCAAAATTACTAATGTGCAAGTCCTGCAATTAACTGAGTCTGAATAAAAAAAAAAAATTAAAAATGTGGCTTCTGCTGGAGCAGGAGTTGGACTAGAAGACCTTCAAGAACCCTTTCAACTCTGTTAGTCTGTTAATTGCATATATTCTCAATGTAAAACAGTCATTGAGAAAACACAGAATGGAATACTGGTCTTCTTGATGATCTTCAAGAGCAGTCCTGTTTAGCACATATTTAAGTGGTCTATTGTGAGATGACCATAGTGTGAATGACCACCTGAAGGCTTCCTGGCTGAGAAAAAGCCCTCCTAGCCATAGCTGCCATATGCATATATCTCTTTCATGCATTCCTTTCCATTTTATGATTGACAAGATTTGAAAAACGCCACAAAATCAATCAGGAGTGGATTGTATTCCTTTTTCAGGCTGATTCACAAGGAACTTTTTAACAGCTACATTCTTTTAAGAGAAATAAATTATTTCCTGAAAAGGATCATATGGGCAATATTTATACTCAATGTAGCCAGAGATTCTTACAATATATGCTGCATCTAGAAAGCTTAGTTCAGGGTTTACTAAAAGCTTAAATATTGTCGATTACAAAGAATTATATAAATACCACCACAAGAGTATGTTGCTGGGTATATTCTATTTATATATTTGTTTATAAATAAGTTATATCCTATATACAAAAGTTTTCTAAACACATCTTCCTGGCCATGCTGAAGAAAGAGAATTATAGAGTATGCAAACTAGGAAGACAACTTGGTGGATCTACATCAAACTAAGATTTGAGGGCCATGTGCAGCTTTCATAGCAGCCCCTATGCTCCCCAACCCAAGACTTTCACGTTAAACTTTTGTGACAAATGCAGAGTGGGGGGAGACTATTACTAAAGATATAAACACTACTCACATGAATGGCTTGATTATATTCCATTTACAATTTAATTTGATTTTTCCCCTCTTATCTGACTACTAGGCTGCAGAGGATTTATGAACGGTGTATCTTCCTGCGCTAAAATAATACAGACCACAATGCTTATGTGCATTTTATTTTGTGAGGTTTCCTCGAAGAAAAAAAGGACAGGGGATTGCAGCTCAAGGCAGCATTTTCCAAATTCAAATTCTGTATCAGAATTAAATTAAAACCATATGACCTTTAAATGTGAAAAGATTTAACTTCTTTTTAATACCATGAAAGAGTAAAGAGGCTCATGAAGAAAAACAATGGGCAGTCTCCTTGGGATAGCCTTCACTGTTTCTTCTTTTTGGAGAAACTCCAGATGAAATATTATCTATTTCCAGAGGGGAGAGATATGAACAAAGCCAAGAATTGCGAACCAAAAAGGAACGAAGAAAGTAGTCTTCTCTTTGGATAAGTATTTGGGGAACTTCCAGAAGGCTTTTCATGATTCCATTCCTTTTACAAGCTAAGAGACATGGCTAAGAATTATTGTATTTGGAAAAGGAAGGAAGGAAGGAAGGAAGGAAGGAAGGGTCAAACTATTCTCCAAAGCACCTGAAAGCAAGACAAGAAGCAACAGATGGAAACTAATTAAGAAGAGAACCAACCTACAACTAAGGAGAAATTTCCTGAGAGGACCAATTGATCTGTGGAACAATTTGCCTTAAGAAGTTGTGAATATTCGAATGTGGGATGTTTTTAAGATGTGACTAGATAACCATTTGTCTGAAATGGAATAGGGTTTCCTGCAAGAGCAGAGGATTGAACTTGAAGACCTGCAAGGTCCCTTCCATCTCTGTTATTCTGGAACAGAATCTGTAGTTGGTGGAAAACTATCAGTAGCTTTCATACATCGCTTACCTCCTATGATATATTAATGAAACTCCACATCTGTGATTTTTCTTCTTATCAAGAATAAGAAAGGGCAGGTTGTGAGGAAATTATGATAACAAATTTAGATGGGTTCGGGGAATCAACATATTAGATCTAAGGCCTTAGAGAAAATTAGATTCTTAGGAGTCTAGATATGTTTTTAAGATCCAACTCTATTTCTCCCCTCAGTTGTAGGGCATAATAATATTGTCCAGAAATATTTGCTTGAGGCACTTAAAGAGGATTGATGGAGACAATAATGAGAAAATGTGCTATGACATCATAATGTAAACTCTATTCTTGATGTTTGTGTCAGTACCTAATACTGGTACTTAATGCAAAAATAATACATGTTTTTATGGAAAATATGACATATGTTGAAAGAAATACAGACCATAATTAGAGAAGCAAAAGTGAAAAGGAAAACAAATGTGTTATAGACCTTTTTTATTACTCTGAGTCAAAACAGTTAAGCCTCAGAGAAAGCAATTCAGAAATCGTTGGAGATTACAAATTAAATATAGTAGAAGAAAAGTAGTCCCAATAGATTGGTTCCGTAGTCCCTTATGTATTATTAACTTGGAGAGTATATGTAGAGGTGTGTGTGCACAGCATGTCTATCTTGGAAAATGACAGATTGGAATATTTTTAATGTGTTCTGAAAATGTCAGTGGATGAATTTTCTGACACAAAAAACCATCTTAATGAGTGGGCACAGATAAGCAACTAGAGCAATTGGAAAAACAGACACGAATGTAATTCAGTCTTTGGTTGATTATGTATGTTTCAACTGATCTCTAGAGAATATTTTTATTGTGCTGTGCAAGTTCTCTCTATTTCCAAATCTTCCTCACACTTGCTTTTATTACATATAACAACCCTCCTCCTTTTTTTTTAATATTGTCTATAGTTCAGTTATCTTTTCCACACAGGGTATAATTGGCATTTCAGCTATAAAGAGAATCGGGAAAACTTTGTTGCCCTTGCACCTCAACTTTCTGGAGACTGACACAGAGCAAGATATATAAATACTATCCAATGCTGGAAGGAACTCTTTCACAGAAGATCACTACATTAGTATTTATAATTTAAGAGAGTTTGGGGTCAAGTTTTCAAGGACCCAAATACTCATATAATTTTTCATAATACTGAAATACTGTAATTTATTGATGAGGAAACCTATTTAATAATAGAGGTGAAGCTTGCAGCAGTTAGAAAAGGTTAATGTATAATTTACAAATTAAAACATAGGTGGAATTCTAGTTTACTTTGAATACTAGGCACGCTCTACATGGAAAAGACAGTTTCTAAGACCGTGAAAGAACTGTGAGATAAATAAAAGACAGCTTTGCTAAATAAAACATAATTTTAAAAAAAATCATTCATGCATTCATCATATTTATATCAATCCAAGATTGTTCATGGAAGAAACTGTTGGCCACATCACTTGTTAAAGCAAATTAGGCAATTTGAATTATCACACTGAAAGGAAAAAAATTGAATTATCACACTGAAAGGAAGAATTAGCCTTTGAGAGTCTGTTTTAGCAAGTGGCTCTTGCCAAGATGACGAGTTGGCACACTGTCTATGATATATCCATGAGAATTGGTTTGATACCGCCAGTGTCTTTTAAGTGGTCAAAATCTTTCCACTTCACTTGTACTTTTAAAGCTATGTGAGACCATTAAAAAGCCTTTTGCTGTCAGTGTGCTTTATTTTAAGCCTCAATTATTACATGATTTATTTAAGCTACTTTTAAAGGTAGAGTTTAAAATAAAACAGTATTAAAATATTATTTTCTTCTCCCTCAGATTGTTTTGAGTACTATTTTAGGAGAAAGAATGGAACACATTTGTAAATATGTGATTTTAATTTATTATCACAAGAACATACCAGACCAAAAGTTTATTGTTATGCTTATCATCATTCTATTAGTAAGATTCCTATCAGAAGCAAGATCAGATCACATGTGCTTTTCCTGCTCTTGGTCCCCAGCAAATAGCATTCAGGAAGTTATTGTATCTTACACTGAATGCAACAGATAACTCTCAAGAATTAGATGACAAGACTTTCAAGGGCTTATTATGAAAATATCTTACATCTTTCCCTAGTGAAATGTCTAGAATTGCAATTCTGTCTTCTAAAAATGTTCTCCAAATATATATCTCCAATATAACTATTTGTGTAATAAACTCTAGAGATAGTAATAGGTGTTGACTCCTAACCCATAGCCATATAACTCTAGACGTGGGAGGCAGGAAGAGAATATTTTCATGAATACATGGAAACTCCACAATCCTGCACCAACATCTGGCAACAATATAAAGCAGGACAAAAACCTGCTTTTTGTCCTGCTTTATATTGGAATTTCCTAGGATCTTCAGCACATCTTTCAAAGCCACATTTTTCTCTAAATAAAATTGAAATATAAAAAACATAATTCTAAAATAAATCAACAATTAGAAATACAATGTCATTGAACTCTCTGGGGATAAGAAACTAACATAAAAAGGACATTGGTTTTTCCTGATAATGTTCCTTCTTGTTGTGCTGAGAAGAGAATCCAAGAATAGGCGTGTCTCCGTCCAGTAGATCATTAGACTGGGTCAATCAACTTGAAACACACCTCCTTTCCTGGCTAGTCTCCAGTTTTCCATCAAAGATATGTTGATCGACTGCGTGAGCTCCTATAAAAAAAACCTTCCTACCACCCCTTAACCTAGGACCAGACTGTCAACAGGGTGGCTTTGGATTTTCTTCTCAACACAATGAGAAGGAGCATATCAGGTAAGACCAACATCTTTTCTCTGTTGTGCTGAGGAAGAGAATCCAAGAATGGGACATACCAAAGCTGGCAGTCCTAAGGACGGGCCCCTATCTGGGCCTAAGGTCCCTTCCCAGAATGTACCTGTTGCAAAACTCACCTACCAAAGGCTGCGTTGGCTGAGGCGAAGGTGTCCAATTTATAATGCTTAATAAAGGGGTATGGTGTAGACCAGGTAGCTGCTTTGCAGATATCCTCTATGGAAGCCCGAGTTGACCAGGCCACAGTAGTAGTTGTGCTTCTGGTTGAATGCGCCATTAGGTATCTGGGGACCTGTAAATTCTAGAACTCATAAGCCCTAGCTATACATGCACTAATCCATCATCCTATTGTTGCCGATGATACCTAGGTTCCCAAGGAACCTGGGTTAAATGCCACAAAGATGAACTCAGTTTTCCTAAGTGGAGCCGTCCTTTTGATGTATATTTTAAGGGCTCTGTAGACATCTAATTTCTGCCATACCTTTTCCTTGGTATGAACCAGTTGTGGGCAGAAATCTGGTAAAGTTAACTCCTGAGCCCTGTGGAACCAAGTATTTACCTTTGGAATGAAGGAAGGGTCCATGAAGACCGGGGTGGTGGTGGTGGTGGTCTGGTCTGATACCCTCATCCTCTGAGAGGGCACAGCCTCTATATTCCTCCTCTCCTAACACAGAGTCCCCACTTCTTGTGGAAGAGACACAAGACTAAGGGCCCTGCCTTGGAAAGGCCAGCTCAGAGTGCTCCTGCTGCAAGAGATAATCCTTTGAAAATGGAGCAGAGATTGGTGGCAGACCCGCAGTTCGTAGGCTTTGTTGTAAGCCAGCAAAACCCTGCGCAAGAGCCTCTTTTGGAGTGAATATGGTCTCAGGGGCACGGGGCCTAGAATGAGCAGGGTCTCCATGTCTCTCAGTAGTGGCCTCTCTGCTGCCCGCTGGTGTCAGGGAATATTGCCTTGATTGTGCACAGAAGCTGCCAGTTGTTTAGGGAAGAGAATAAATGGATCATTATCCGCTATAGATTGTAACTTTCTCTCTGGCCTTAGAGAATTTTCTCTCTAAGGCCCTCTGTCTGCTTGAGGCAAGCATCTCCTCAGACTTGGCAGATTTATGTAAAGCCCTGGCTTTGATATTCTCAGAGGCTGCTCTAGAGGAAGATTTTGAGCCTCTGTCCCACTTTTTTCCTGACAGGGATTGAGCAGGAGGATTCTGGTCCTGTTGTGTCTCCATGGAGTCACTGTGCAGTTGTGAGCTGCCCTCCATGTAAAGGCTGAGGGGTTTGAACAGTCTAGAAGCCTTATGTCTTGCTGGAAGAGGTAAAATCAGATAGCAGTTTGAAAAACCGTTATTGGCTCAACTCCTGTTCTGCCCAGCAACAGATTGTAGCAATTCATGGCTCAGTGCTACAAGCTGCTCTGCCCAGCAACAGAATGCGTCAATCAGTTTATGGTGCAAAAGAGACCTGCTCAAGTCAGGACAGCGCCTTCAGACAAGGTTCAGCAATGTCTGTTGCAAAGGGCCAGGGCAGTAATGGAAATCAAGCAGTAATGGCAAAAGCTTCACTGGTTGTTTGTTTGGGTAAAGACCGTAGTACTGGTTGTTCCCATGTGGGCCTAGCTGGTCTCCAGAGGTCCCTTCAGTGCGCCTAGGACAGCTGAGTGAATCGGGACAGCCTATGAGCACCTGGATGGCTCCCCTGCTCTTCTGCAGATTAGAGCGAGGCAGGAAAAAGAAATTAACAGCGCTGGTATTTTAAATGTCTACCTCTCCTTGCTGCCGTCTTTCAGGACAGCGGCCTGTCATGGTGCTCTTTCAGTAAATCCATGACTTTTAATCACTGACTGAGTCAAAAAACTAGAGACTAGCCAGGAAAGGAGGTGTGTTTCAAGTTGATTGACTCAGTCTAATGATCTACTGCAGAGGTCATCAACCGGTGGCCCGCGAGAAAATTTTGGTGGTCCACGGTGCACCTGGAAGAGCTTCTTCAGGATGGCCAATGGGCCAGTCCTGTGATTAGAGCTTATGATGAGCAACTTTGCCGGTGGTGCAAAGTGCAGGAAACAGCTCAGCCCTGGCTGGCTAGAACAAGGGAAGGGTGCTGTTGCAGGGGAAAGGGAGGGGAGAAAGCGCAGGCAGGCCGAAGCAACGAATGTCGGCAATCTGCACCTCTTTCCTTCCCCCGCTGTGGCTCCCCGTTGGCTGCCCCACTCCTTGCCCTCCTCTCAGTCATTCCTCGCCCGGCTATGCATACCTTGCTGGCTCAGGGAGAAGCGCAATTTCCTCTCCACCCCAAGACGCACCCAGCTGTGTATCCAGCACAAACAAAGGCTGGAAGAAGAGCCTGTGCGACCCAGAGAATCAGTGTGTGTGTGTGTGAGAGAGAGAGAGAGAGTGTGCGTGCGTGCGCGCGAGCGAGCGAGCGCGCGGACGAAAACCGGCGAGTTCAAGTTAAAAGTGAGCGGGGTTAAGGTGGGAGTCCCAAAGGCCTATTCGTTGAAGTTCGCTGCACGAAAGCAGGAGAAGGGGCAAAAAGCACGCGGGGCAAAAGTTTGTTTGCAAGTCGACTAAAAGTTCTTTCCCGTCTTCCTCGCCACCAAGTGTCCCAAGTTATCAAAGGAAGCGCCCCCCCCCCCCGCCAGCAAACCCTGCCCGGGTCTGATCGCTCCCACCCTCCCTTTTTCCCCTCTTGAGGGTCTTTTTTTTTTTTTTTACACACGCACGCACGCACACACAGAGACGGGGGGTGGGGGGCAGAGAGCAAAAGCGGCTTCCAACTTGCTAGGGTCATGTGTGGCATCGTCCAGCGCGTGGAAGGAAAGGAGGGAGGGGGGGAGGGAAAGAGATGAATGAGATGCACAGATGGGACATAAAGAAAGAGGAAGAGAGCCTGAGAGGTGAAAAGAGCCGCAGCTTTTTCCCCCCATTGCGTCTTTATGCAAAAGCTGGGGTGGGGGGAGTAGGGGAGGAGGAGGAGAGGGGGGATGCCAAGGCACGTGTGGAAAGGTAAGAGGGGGGTGGGGTGGGGGGTCCGAGCCGGGGAAGGGGTGTTGTAGAGGAGACGTGAAGGGGGGTTAGAAACAAACAAAACAGGAGACTTAAAAGTGGATGAGAAAATGCGAAATGGCAAACTCACCCGCTGGAAACGGCCTGGCGGTGCCAGCTAAGGGGCTCCCCCCACTGCGGGCGGGTGAGTGAATGAGTGAGTCTGTCTGTCTGTCTGTCTGTCCGTCCCTCCCTTTACTCACTCCGTCCCACCCTCCCTCCCTCCCTCTCCCTTTCTAGCCTGCCAGCCAGCCCCATGCAGGAGGCACAGCGTGCAACACAGGCACACAATAAATAACAATAGAGCCCTCCGCTCGAGTCGGGAACTAGCTTTCCAAAAGGGGAGAGCAGCAGCAGCAGCAGCAGCAGTAACCAGGCAAGGCAAGCCAGCAGCAGGGAGGGAGGGCGGGAGGGAGAGAGGAGGAGGAGGGAGGGAAGGCGATCCGCTTCGCCCACTTGGGTCCCCCGCCGCCGTCCTGGCTGCTCGCGGCGGTGCTCCAAGCGCCTCGAGCGTTGCCGCCGCGGGAGCGTGGAGCTTTTTTTGCGCGGAAAAAACACGCTTTGGGGGAAGAAGGGTGAGGAAAAATAACACCCCGCGGAGGGAGATTTTGTTATTTTTTGCTGTTATGAGTCCCTGACGTCACATCCACCTGCTGGGTAAACAAGGCTCAGTGAAAAAAAAAAAAAAAAGTGGGGAGGAGGGGGGAGAGATACATCGCGTTTGCAAAAAAAAAAAAAGGGGGGGGGGAGAGAGAAATCGGGGGAAGGGGAGGAGGAGAAGGAGGCGAGAGCGCGGCAAAGAGGTGTTTTGGAGCCGGCTGGAGGGGGAGGAGGAGATCTTTGCCGGAGGAGAGTCGCGGAGATGGGGAGAAAAGCCAAAAAAAAACTAGGGGGGGAGGGAAAGTGGGGAGGGGGGCAAGAAAAAGAAAGCAGCCCGGAGAAGAGCAAACAAGGGGTTTGCTTGTTGGGGGGGGGGGAAGAAGGGGGCTGGGATTGGGAGAGGGGAGGCGTTTTTAATTAGGTAATCTTAGGCTCGCTTTGTTGGGTCCTTTCGAGAGCTCCAGAAAAAGGAACCCGAGGTCCTCCACCCCCACCCCCAAGCAAGCAAGCAAACAAACAAACAAAACAAACACGGGCGGAGGAGAGTGAAAGGGAAGGAATTCAAAAGTGCAAATGCTGCGCGAGCCGATTTCCTCTTCTCCCTTCTGCTTTGCTCGCTCGGCGTGCTGTCTCCCCCCCCCACACACACACACACACACACACACTTGCCCCCTTGCACTTTACCCAATGAAAAGAGGAGAGTTCGGGAGGTGAAAGTTCATTAGAAGGACAAACGCATGTGTGCAAAGAAACAAGACACGTCCACCATTCTCCTAAGGCTCGCCCGCCCGCCCTTGTGCGTGTTTGTTCCTGGAGGTGAGGAAAACAAAGTCTCTTCGAGTGGAAGGAATCTCGGCATTCAACCCACGGGGCTTGCCTCGAAAAGAAAGGGCTCCCGGAGAACACAAGAACAAAACTTCCTCCTGGTTTTGAGAGTGGTGTGGGGAAAGTGACCGGGTATTTAATAACGCCTTCCCTGCTTTCTTCCTAGAAAGTTGACCCCGGGCTAGCATGTCGAGTGGGGTTTTAACTAAGTTACCTGCTTCTGTTTCCATTCTGAAATAAAAAAGAGTTTGGGATACAAGAACACTTCAGAAAAAAAGTTTGTTCTCTTTTGATAAGACTGGTTTCCGTCTGTGGGAGACTAAGGGAAGAAACTTTTATAGTTTCTTCCCTTCTTCGAACATCAATTCTCTTCATCCCAAAAAAGGCGGAAGGGGGTTAACATTTCTCCAGGTTTGTCCCTGCTTTAGTTGAGCTTAATAAAGAGTCACTTCTAGGAACAGACAGGCTTTTTGAAAACACTCTGAATTCAACGTGTTGTAACGTGCTTGTATTAATTGTATCATTAAGGCCTTCCCTTTCCTAATTTAGCTTATTGACAATAGTGTACAGGCTGAAAAAAATGCAACGTCAATATCTCTTCTAATATATAAGAGTAATCAGCTCTTCAAAGCCATTTCTGAAAATATCCAAGCTAGCCCCCTAATACAGAATCATAGTCCATTATGTTTATAGATAAGTAAATCAGGGAACAGAAAAGGTTATGTTACCTGTGTCAAGTTCACACAATGAGTCAGTGGTAAAGCTGTGAGTAATATCCAAAGCCTCTTCCGTTTCTCAGACCTGTGGTTTAACCACTAAACAATGTACTATACTTGATGTGCATAATCTAAAAACTTGTTTGCTCATTTTATACTATTTATAAGTATGGGGTCTGAATGGATCCCTAATAAAACACTTTCATAGCTTCAATAATCTATTCTTACACCTATCTTATAGGAGTTTTATAAATATTCATGCCCATTTTAACCCATGACAGGTAAGTATTAGAGTGAAATACTGGTTCCATTATATGCAAGTTTTTAAAAGGCCTACATCTTAACCTTGCACATATAAACCTTTCATACACAAATTATTTTTGCCTAGTCCTTGGTTTTGCATATGTGACTTAATTATATGCCCCTTTGCCTATCGTGTATGGAAAGGGCTCCCAGTTACCAAAATATTTGACTTACATTTTAAACCAATTTTATTACTTTATTTTTCCTGGTTTTAAAATTTCCACTGGGAATTTACAGCATTTAAGCATTTCTACAAATGCTTAATTTTGAATGAACATTGAACAAAGAAGGCAGATAACTTTGAACTTGGTAAATGTGGGTATAAGACCATAACCAGTTATAAATACTGGTTTATTCAAACGATTCCAGTCTAGATATATTATGAGCAATATTAGAATAATCGTCTACTTGAGGAAAATACAATTTAAAATAATTTAAGCATACTTCAAATTAAACTAGGTATCTGTTTATTGGGGGGGGGAATAATAAAAATAAAACATTTAGTATTTGGATTAGAATACTGGTCTGAATTGTATTCAATCTTAATTTTTGTAAATCATGTATTTTTTGATTCCATATATAGTACATGTTGATTACATTTCTCATTGATCTACATGAAAGAAGACAGAAACTACCTGTACTGATCTTGGAAAATATCTCATTCTCTAGAAAATATTTGTTTGCTTGCTTGCTTGTTTATTTAATTTATATGCTGCCTGACTTACCAAAGGCAACTCTTATAGGGATTGGGAACCACATAGGACCCAAACGTCTTCCGTATAAAATTTTCAGCATTCTTAAACTGGAAAAATTTTAGTGGATGCATGTATGTCTCTAAATTAGGCCTTTGGTCCAAATGTATAATGGCCTAACTAATCGAAAGGATGGAATAATGAAACAAATACCAAAGTGACTTTCCTGAACTCATTAGACATTTTTCAGTTCTATTAATATTACCACTAAGTTCTATGGGGTTTTTTTTGTATGATGTCAAATGGGATAAATAGACATATTGATTTCTTACATTGATTAATACGCTATATATAAGAAATTGAATTTAGATTTGTGTTGTAAAGCACACTACAATTTTGCATTTGTCTTATCAGCAACAAAGGTTACCTCCTAAAATTTGATGACATTTCCAGATCAAATTAATAGCTATCAGAATGCTTTATTAGTTGCATGCTACGTATATGTCACACGAGAGTCTTTCTAACACTAAAATACAATGATTCTATGCACCAGATTACCATGCTGTTTAAATCATTTTTCTAATATAATCAAATATAGATTTATTATTACACCTCTGTAAATTTCATAGGTTAAATAATTTATTGTACGAACAGAAAAATAAATATTTTGCATTTTCATTCCAAAATGCTCAGATTAGTTTTAATACTATGATGAGTGTTGTAAAAGCAATTGATTCAAAATATACATATTCAATGGATTACAATTAAAACAAACAGTTCATACTGAGTCTGAAAGGATACTGTAGAATTTAAGCATTGCTTTAGTCATTTCAGTTATGAGGTTCTATTTTTGTTATTGTTGAAGTTTTAGAGAGAAAACACTGTCATAGTCTTTTTGCCCTGTATAAGGAAAATTAATAGATAAAAGGATGCTAGAAGTTTCCATCAAGCTCCCTGTTTCATAGTCATTTTTTATTTAATTTTTAAAAATTCCATTTATTGCTTCATTGAAAAATAAGTCCACATGAATTTAGATGCATTTACTGATAAATCAGTTTAGTAGTACAAACTTGATTGTAGAATATTTGTATTTTTGAATAAAAAACATCATAAAATAAGTTTTTTATGTTGCAGTATGAAATGTTACATTCCACTATCTGTTCAACCAAAATGATGAAGGTTTGCATGCCCATTTGGTAGATATTAATGGGGATCTTAACTGCAGCTTAACATATTGTTCATTTTCAACACTGTCACGTTGCACTCATATAGAGCACATTTTAATTTCTTGATCAGTAATCAAATGGAAGTTTCTTTTGGCAAATTAAAACAGGAAGGATTTTTGTGTGGAAGAAAGGATACGGGAATATGACGCCACCTTTTGGTGATAATAAATACTGCAGATTTGAATTCTTGAGAAAGACTACATTTTTTATAGAACAAGAGCAAAGTACTTATGTCTCTTGTAATTCATTATATTTTAAATACATAAGGGGAAATCATTAAAAATAAATATTTGTATGGCAAAAAGATAATTTAGATATACTCAAAGATCTCAAATCTCAATGGATGTGTGAAAGCTAGAAAATTTTGCACTCAATTACATATAATAATACAGATTTTGAAAATGCAATTCAAACCAAAGTCTTCTTTTGGGATCAATGGATAAGCAGCAGGGAAAAAATTTGGAACTGTGTTTCTATATATGATAATTCCAGCAAGACTAGGCACAAAGGTGAAAGATTCAATTTTATCCATAATGGAATAGCCAAATAAACTACTTTAATTAGGGATAGAGCATAGTCTAAAGGTGATTAGAAACCTCTTACTGATTTTTTTGCAGGAAACAAAAAATGTGGTTTTGAGGATTCAAATAAAAATGATTTTAGAGAAAATTTACACTGCTGTTGTTATTTTATATTTATACTTACAACTGCTGTAAAGAAAATCAGAAGTCACTTTATATTTTTTCTTTGATTTCTGCATTGTCTGCTTTTTTCTTTTTCATTTCTATGATTTTTTTCATTCTAAATCTTTTATTTTTATTATTCTGTGTTAACATTTTTTATAAAATTCATTTTAAAAAATAATAATCTGTAATATTTAAAAAGATATACCATAATATGTTATTAATGTACAGACAAAATTGTCAGAAAAAAGACTAGTATAACAATAAGCTTCATGTTGTAGCTCATCTAACTGAAATAAAATGATTTAGTTGTAAATACAGTGTGAGATTTAGGATTGAGGTAGAGAGGGTTGTCAACCTGTTTTAATTTTCTCTTTGCCTTTTTCTCAGTTTTTTTTTCATTCCTACTGGAAGAAAAGACATGAAGAATAAAAACAAAAGGTTTAAAAATAATGACGATAGGTAAGAGATATTAAGATTGCTCAACATTTTTTGGAAAGGGAAAAAAAAACAACAGGCAGGCATTCTATGAAAAGCCAAAGCAGTTGAATAAACATGTGTTTATGATTAAAAAGATGGGCTGTCTTGTTTTTGCTGTGCTGATTTAAGCCAGTCTGCCAGCTCTATAAAATGTGATTAATTCCTCTGACAATAACAGCAGTGGGATTTATTCCTTGCCTCCTATGCAATTGTTAATTGCTCTTGAATTGTTTACTGCTGTAGTTGTTTTACAAGTGCAAAGACAAACAGAGAGAAACTCCTTCCCCTTTCAAACCTTAAATCCCAAGTGTGATTGAATGCTTGGCAGATTTTGGTAAGGGTGTACACAGGTTATGACTACAGCTTGTTAGTTTAAAAAAAATGGAGGTGATGACGCCTCTATAATTATAGGTGTTGCAGTTTTAAAGTCAGAATGTTTTTCCAGCCATTGCTCTGCCCCACCCCCCTGTATCCTATGAGCCATGTTTCCTGGAGTCTTTCAGATTTTAGATGTTTTGTGAGGATCCTTAAAATCCATCAACAAGCCTTTGTCATGAGGAAAACTATGAAATTAATTTTGAAGTTGTTTATCCATCATACACACATCGTAGACTATTGTTTATTAGAGAAAGGCAATTATTTTTATTTTGCCAATGTGCTTCTGAATGCAGAGCTTTATAGGACTGAAAACAGAGTTTAAGAGGCAAAAGATTTTAATTTGTTCATAGCTAGTGCTTTTTTCTAAGCAAGCTATGTAACGCTTGCTTCTAGCAATTTGTCAAATATTATTTTTGACATTGTAATTTTATTTTTGTTCTGTAATTGAAGCAAGCAATCTTGTATGTGTGGATATAATAATGGTTCATTTAAAAATACAATTAATTGATCTGTCAGTTACTGCAAGCCAGTTACTTAATTCATTGATTACCTGGGCAGAATAGCTTCTATTTCCAACCTGGATACCTTTTTAGAATTTTAACCTGCTGGGTATATGCAGTTATTGTATTAAAATTATGTTAAAATTTATATTGAAAATGTGCTGATTAACTTGCAGTTAGTTGGGCTTAGTTGGTGAAAAAATTGCTACAGACTGCTATTGTAAAGAATTTCAGACCAGGTATTATTCAGCATGTGAGCGTGCTAGTTCAGTTAAATTACGTCAGATTTCTACAGATGTTAGATAGGCATTAAGAAATTATGGGGCTTGTCCATAATAGTCCGATATAGAGTATTTCAGATGTAATAACATGTGAAGCTAAAAGTTTTCCTGTGCTTTCCCTGCCATTCTCATTTACAAGGCTGGATAATTCTAATATATGCAAATATATGCCATAAATAAAATACATGGATCTCAATGGAAGTTTCTCTTGGAAAAATAATATTGATAGCTTGCATCTTAATCTCACCTCTCTCTCTCTCTCTCTCCCCCCTACCATCTCTTTAATGTCACTCTTCATATAAAGTTGCTCTTCTTGCATTTTGTCTATAACAAGATATCAGAAAATCTTATCTGGATTTATAGTGTGTTTCATTTAATAAAAAGATGAAGCTATTCTGTTTTTTTCTCAAATAAATTTATTGCAAAAATAGAACAACCAAGTCATCACTGCTGGATTCATAGAAGCACTTCCCTTTTCTTTCGAGATGAGAAGAAACTGTAAAAAAAAGAGAGAAATAAACATTTTAGTATTTGTGCTTTCTTCTTTGACCCAGTCCATGCCTCTACATAGCTCTTTCTTTCTCCCAATGTCACACAACAATACATAGGTACATTTGCTTCTATCTTGTGTTTGTGGTGTGTCTATTGTGTGCCTCTTTTCTCTTTGGAGACTCTGCATCTGGCTGAAGAAAAAGGAAAAATAAATATAATGAAGTATTTTCTTCTGTTTTTAAAAGATGGATGATGCAATCATGTTTCAAATAGATTTTGAAGAAAGGAAATAATGAAGTAAGGCATCTATTCTTTGCCTATATCATGTCACATAAATTAAAAAAGGGCTTGTTTTGGAAGGATATCCAAATAATTTCAACCTTAATCAAGTGGGAATTTATTTTTGGCAAAAGCTACATCAAAAATAATAGAATTTAATATTCATAATATCATATTGGAAAGCCATTTTTAAATTTTAAAGATTTTTTTAATGATTTTAAGAACGCTGATCTGACCAAAGGGTCACTGTATTTTATATTTGTATCTGTGTTGAAGAAAGTAGGAAGTTACTTTTTTCTACAGCTTTTTTTTCTTGTGCTCGTTAATTTTTCTTTGTCCCTATTTCTTCCCCCTTTTTCCTCTAATTTTCTTTCTCTTTTGCTATTTAACATGTTTTTAATTTTTTAATGTTTTACTTATTCTCTGTCAATACATTCTTTTTTTTTTAAGTTCGTGGGTACATTTCCAAAATACCAATACATGTCCAATGCTTACTGATCTGTTTGTTTCAATGTTAGCTGATTTCAATTTTTTTTAATTTTAAATCATTACATAATTTGCTGGTAAAATAATGCAAATGAGTTAGGGTTTATTTTCTCCTTTTTTGATGAAATGTGATTATTTTTTTCTTACTATGTTAAATCTCAGAAAATTAAATTTTGATGATATTGAAAAGGATTTTGGGATGTGTGAATGTCAAAAATCCAGAATCATCACATAACTCTGTGATCATAGACTGTATATTCCTGGTTTAAATTGCATAAACCCTGCTTGTTGGTTTGGAGTTGGGCAGCCAGTAAATTTAAAAATATAAATAAATGAGATATAAATAGCATAAATGAAAAAAGTATATAGGTTAGTGTGCCTGCCACCCAAAATCCAACCATAGAATTGCACATAGTATTATTTTGAAATATCCTATATAGTAGAGTATGAAATAGTATTATCAAACGTAGGAGGAGGCATTAAAGGTTGAAAAGAGTCTAGGCAGCAATACCTAAATGTATGCCACAATTCTTTAAAAAATTCCTTGTACAAGTGTCTGCCTGGGCTCTTGTACATATTTGAGTTAACAACTGTGTGTGACCAGAAAGTCTACCAGATTGTAATCACACTCAGTTGAACACTATTATATTCTCACTATACAACTTTCCTGTCAGTGTGAGATTGGACTTGGGTGAAGTATGCATTCTTATTGCCTCTCTACAGCCCTTTTACAAACACCCAAAGGAAATCATTACAGTAATCCAAAGAGATGATTTTGTGTGTAATGATATGTGTCTGTGCACTAACATTCTGAATTTTAAAATCATTGAACACAATGGCCATTTTGAAACTTTCATAATATCCAGAAGCAGAATGTCATACACCACAGTGGGCTTCTCTACTCAAGGAGCAGGGGGTATAGATAATAAAGAACTTATTCATGTGATTCCATCAGCCAAATACAGCATGTTTTGCTAGGTCCTTTATTACTTTTAATAACCATTCTTTCACTTACCACTTATTGTTTTCTTTATGAGCCTGATAAGGGACATTGAAATCAGTCTATACCTGATCCAAACACTATTAAATGTATTCCATTGTTATCCCACTGTCTGCAAATTCTGTATCCTAAACAAAGCCACAAGAAAAGCTAATACAAATTTCCCAATTATACGCATACTTACAAATAATTTTTTGAATTATATGGCTTTTCATTTTGCTTGAAAGCCCTGACAGATTTTTTTTTGACATCACTTCCTCTAAAAATAATTCTGTTTCTTCAATAAGTTTTCTATAGAAAGTTCTAGTGATACTTTTCCTTCCTGAACTTTTAATGTTAACTAATATTCATATGTAAGTATACACGTAACTCACTAAACTGAAAAATACCTTTTTGTCTCCTAGCTTATAAAATAAACCATATCTCAGCTTTCCTATATGAATAGTTTTTACCTCAGGTAATGTTACACGGAATGTAACTGATGAGAATAATTAAATATCATTGATATAGGATTGATATCTAGAGCAAATTCTTGTTTAGTGCAAAAACTATTTCGTATTTTATTCCCCCACACCCTAATTAGATTTCTTGTAAACATCTACTCATAAACAACTATCATGTAATTCTATTCCTTTGGAATAAGTTTAGGCATATTGATGAATGGAATTAAGCAGAGGAGAGCAAGACTAATTTATTATCTACTGAATCTGGGAATGTGGCTTGGATCAATAGCCTTTGTAGTTAAGAATCAAAATCCCTTAGAAGACTGAGCTGAAGACAAACAGTTACGCAATTGCGGAATGGCCTGACTCCTTGACCAACACAACTTCTTGGTTGCTCAAAATCCAGTACCCTCTCACTTTCTGGAAAGTATATGATAATAAGCTCCACACTTAATTCCACTGCATCATTTTGGAACAGGACAGTTGAGGGGATTTTTGCTGAATTTCAATTGTTGCTGAAATACTTTTAGACTCACCATGGATGTGTATTAATGCTTCAGCTGCTGATTTGACCTTGCAAACAAATTTAAAATAGTAGCAGCAATGTATGTCTTTCAAAATGCAGCATTTTAAACTACTGGTCTGTGTTGAAGTTGGCTTTCTAATGTGTATGTTTCTTTCCACAGAAAGATACAGCAATTGCCCATTTAGTCCATTACTGATATTGGTAATAACTCCTAGTCTAGTTAGCTAATAGATTTTTAATCAAATTATGCAAAATAAATCAGTTACATTTTTCATGTAAAACAAAACAAAGCATTATATGTATTTCTTCGAGAGTGTCTACTGAAAGTCTAGAAGCAATTGATATAGTCAACTTACAATATTGAAAATCTTTATCACACACACAAACTATCAAATTCAAATTTTATCATGTACACAGCCATACACAGTACAATATGTAGTGAAATGCTTAGGCGATTACCCTTTACCTTAGGACAATGATGGCGAACCTTTTACTTACCGAGTGCCAAAAAGCATGTGCTTTGCACGTGCCATCTGCACTTACGTGTGGCTCCTCCACACGCGCTACATGTGCAACCACACTATCTGCACATGCATGCGCAGGACAGCTCCAAAGACCAGCTGGATTTCCTGGTGCAATTGCATGCATACACAGCAGATGCTCTGGGATGACCCAGCTGGGTCTCTACAGTCGCGCATGCGTGCGTGTGCAATTGCATGTGCATGATCAAATGGAGGTAAGATAGCTGACAGCGTGTGTGCCCAGAAAGATGGCTCTGCATGCCACCTGTGGCACCTGTGCCATAGGTTCGCCATCACGGCCTTAGGATATTAGGAAAGCAAGGAGAGTATGGAGAGTAGGTTGGATAGAGAGGAGAGGGAATAATGGATAAGGGATAATACAGTGTCAAATACAATACAGACTAAAAAATGCAATGACTAATACAGTGACAAAATACAGTGTCCATTATGGCTGCAAGGACCATATCACCACATGTTAATGTTGAATTTTCAGGGGAAAGGACGATGGTTTACCTAAGGCTGCCTAACAAATTAGTAGCAGTGTTCTAATTTTAATAGTGACTTCCAGATTACGACATACAAATGTTATATGTGAAATTTGGTATTGCATAAGATCTCTTGATCTTCATTCTGCTTCAGCTCTAGCTCCTGGGTGTCCCCAGTGCCAACATCTGCTCTAGGAAATGCCTACTCTCCAAAGGAGATTATTAGGATTTGGGAAAAGAGAAATCATCTCTCCATCCTGTACATAAAACCACTGATTTTCCCACCAATGATGGGAAGAAGTGGATACTACCCTATGTTGTCAAAATCAACTTTTAGTCTATTTATATTCACTATTGAGGATTCCAATCTAGAATGTTAATTGTGGTCAGAGATGTACCAATTTATCTTGGAGCATCAGTGTATATTTGTTATGATAATCTGCTTCCCTGTTGGGATAGCAGAATGCTAAATTATTTTGCTAAATTATACTGCTAAATTATCACTGATCAAAATATTATCCAGTGACAGATATAACAGAGTTGAGCGGCTCTTACCTATATGAATTTAAATTAAAGCATGATTCAAATAAACACTTTGTCTTGAACTGCATTAGTATTTATATTTCTTTTTAATTCTATTTAAACTTTTATTTAACATGCAGAGTGCAAATATAGATGTAAATATATGCTTTATTTTCATCCCATCTGATAAAATGGAGATATTCTTGTTATTGTTTTGAAGCAGACCACTGAAAGGCAACAAAAAAAATAGTCTTACAATTGGTTCTGGTATAGCTAGCTCCTTTTTTTTAAAGATTGGATAAAATGAGATAATTTGTGAATTCCCCCACTCCATGGGCAATCCTACAAGAGTCAAATGGAGAGGGATGCAAGTTTTTTTATTACAAGGGAGGGTTCTAATTGAGGAAAATAAATACAGAGGGTCTTCATTTAGTGATCGCAATTGTCTCAAAGTGATTGCTGCACGTGATTGGGATACTGCAACAATTATAAATTTGAAAATTGGTTGCAAAATTGTTGGAATTTTAGCACCTTCATAACTGAATAGTCATTGTGTGAGGCAGTCATTACACAAGGACTATCTGTACACAATTTTGCTGATAAGCTTTCTCTTTGTGTCACTGTACTAGAACTGGATTACCCAATGAGACAAAGGTGGAGAACTCAGAAAGAAAAAAAGAAAAAAAAAATTCATTAATTACAGTGACAATCTATGCAATTCACCATCACAAATGTGTGATAACCATGAACTTGAACATTTAAAGGCAAATTTGCAGAGAAGAAGACTGCTGATGGCTTCTTGTAATATAAGCCATACATCTCCAAGAAGAGTCTTTGAGGAACATGATGAAGTTATGTCTTTATCATAAGGAAGAATTATTTTAATACGATTGAACATGACTTTTATATATTTATGTTTTTAATATTTATTTGACTGCTGCAACTTGTGAACTCTGCTATTTTTCATGCATTGCTGTGAAGGTCTATAGGTTGCTATTGGGCTATTATTAGTGGACCAGACGAATGCTGTGGATATAATTTATTTGGACTTCAGGAAGGCATTTGATAAAGTAGACCATAATCTACTACTTGATAAAATAGAAAAATGTGTGTTAGACAGCATCACCACCAGATGGATTTGTAACTGGCTGGCCAACCGCACTCAATGTGTTATCATCAATGGAACTGCATTTCCATGGAGGGAAGTATGCAGTGGGGTACCCCAAGGCTCTGTTTTAGGCCCAGTACTCTTGAACATCTTCATTAATTATTTGGACAAGGGGATAGAGGGAGTCAAACCATTCTCCAAAGCACCTTAGGATATGACAAGAAACAATGGGTGTAAACTAATCAAGGAGAGAGGCGACTTGGAACTAAGAAATTTCCTGACAATACAATTAATCAGTGGAACAAGTTGTAAATGCTCCAACACTGAATTTTTTTAAAGAAGAGATTGGATAACCATTTTTCAGAAACGGTATAGGGTTTCCTGCCTAAACAGGGTTGGACTAGAAGGCTTCTAACTCTGTTATTCTATTATTTTATGTAATTTATTTTAACAAACACAATTCCTTGAATTTTTAGTACCTCTTTTAAGCTATGTTTTTCTTCACAAAAAGGGGGAGATGTGGCTTACTGAGGATAGAATTGCTGGCCAGAAATAGTCTGCACCCTGGTGGTTCTAATGCACCTCATTCCCATCCAGCAGTTTGAAAGCATGCAATATTGTGAATAGATAAATGGGTACCACTTTGTTAGAAAAAAAACTAATGTGTGCAGAGTGGAAGCCAGTGATGGATCTGCCTGGATGCAAGGGGTTGTGAGACAAGGCAAGGTGAGACCAGCGGAAGAGCCAGCACCCCGAGCACCGATAGCTAATTGATGCAAAGCTAGTTGACCCCCAATGGTGCACCAAGGATAGACTCACAAGCACCAAACAGAATGAACTAGCAAAGTAGGCTATAACAACTGCATGGTGTCGAGCATATGTAGATTTCCCTGACATTGTATGTCATGCTAAATAATAATTAAACACAATACTTTTTTATTAATGGAATCATTATTCCAGCCTCATATACTGAGGGGAAGTATTTTCTTTGCATCCATTCTACTTTAAATGGTCCAAAAACCATTTAAAACTATCTACACCAGGGGTGTCAAACTCACAGGCCGGATGTGCCATGTTCATCCCCAGTTTAGTGAAAGGGGGAAAAGTCATGTCTCTTACCATGTGTCATGTGACTCAATGATACAAGGTCTCAGGTGTGAAGGGCGAGCAGGTGTGTTAAATTTGGTGTTATCGCTCTCATACTGGTCACTGGAGATACAAAATGGCACCTCATGACAATGAACTCTGAGGAGCTGAAAAAATGAATTGTTGCTATACATAAAGATGGCCTAGGCCTAGGCTATAATATTGCCAAGACCCTGAAACTGAGCTGCAGCATGGTGGCCAAGACCATATAGTGGTTTAACAGGAAGATTCCACTCGGAACAGGTCTTGCCATGGTTGACCAAAGAAATTGAGTGCCTGTGCTCCATGTCATATCCAGAGGTTGGCTTTGGGAAATAGAGATATGAGTGCTGCCAGCATTGCTGCAGAGGTTGAAGGGGTGGGAGAGGTCAGCCTGTCAGTGCTCAGACCATACGCCACATGCTACAGCAAATTGGTCTGCAGGGCTGCCACCTCTTCTAAAGATGATGCACAAGAAAGCCCACAGTTTGCTGCAGACAAGCAGACTAAGGACATGGATTTCAGGAACCATGTCCTGTGGTCCAATGAGACCCAAGATAAACTTATTTGGTTCAGATGATATCAAACATGTATGGCGTCTTTAAATGGAAGGTAGAGGTGTGCAAGGTCTCTAACATACACCAGCTCTGTGACATCATCATGGAGGAATGGAAGAGGATTCCAGTGACAAGCTGTGAAGCTCTGATGAACTCTATGCCCAAGAGTGTTAAGGCAGTGCTGGAAAATAATGGCCACACAAAATATTGACACTTTGGGTCCCATTTGGATATTATCACTTAGGGTGATAATTAGATATTATCACTTTTGTTGCCCACAGTTTAGACATTAATGGCTGTGTGTTGCATTATTTTGAAGTGACTGCACATTTACAGTGTTATACAAGCTATATACTCACTACTTTACATTGTAGCCAAATGTCATTTCTTCAGTGTTGTCACATGAAAAGATATACTTAAATATTTACAAAATGTGAGGGGTATACTCACTTCTGCGATATACTGTATATTCATCCACTTAAAAAGCTGTATCCTATGAGAATGTCTGATGGGAGAAAAACTTTAAAACTGAAACATAGAGTAGCTGATATGCAGTCTTCTCCATTAATTATATAAATATATAGCAAATAGATATACCAATATTTCCCTCTCTCTTTTTAATAAAACACTAGCAAAAAGGACAAAGAACAAAAACAAGTGGTTCAACAAAAATATACTAATTAAAAATATGTGTGAAAGCAGCCCACAGAGATAAACCAGGAGGAAAAGTAAGAGGATCATCATGACAATATTCAACAAACTTACTTTACAGGTTTTACCAGCAAATTTCACCAGTCATACTGATGGGATTCCATAAATAAATCAGAGATGTGGAGTGGGAAGTGGACCTAGAAGGGATAATTGGAGAACGTAACTGGGTGGTTTTTTTCTTTGCCAATATTTAATTGAATTGAAAGCAATAATAGAAATAATCATTTCCTTCTTGTTGGATCTCAGCTGATGGATATTTCAGAGTGATACCTGAAAACTCACCCAATATATGTGCTTCGTTTTGGATGTTTAACAGGCTATTATTACTCATTAATTTCATAAATTATTCAACTCCTACTAAGCTTTCACTATTATATAGAACACAGAGCCAAGGAATCTAGAGCCAACACGATCATACTCCACTGAGTATCGAGGATACAGCTATAGATGTGGTCAATAGTATTAAGTATTTGGAGGTGCACGATAATTAACAATCTGAACTGGTCTCTCCACACATCATCCTTAGTGAAGTGTACAAACCAGCAACTGCATTTCTTGCATCGGATGACGAGAGAACATCTTTCTCCTTCTATACTAGCCACTTTTTACACAGGCATGTTTGAGAGCATTTTAACAAACTGCATCACTGTGTGGTTTGGTGGCTGCAGTGTAGGCCTCTTCAAATTAGAATTTTTTTTCAAACTTATGCAAACTGATATTATTCCCATTCTCCAAGGTCTAAATTAACTCA